>WNWK01004933.1:0-90000 GCA_009830355.1 Cherax destructor
AATCACTACCCCGACCAACCACGTTAAATAACGCCCGGTCTCGTGGGCGTAAGAGAGTTCAAGGGATCAATCTTCTCTTGACTCATCGGGACAACCACCAACATCATCGTCTTGCCGGAAGAATAATCTACCGAGCAGGACCACGAGATCCGTCGAAGAATAGCGACAAGAATGCTGTTTCTTCCCCACTGTAAGTACTCTTGTTATCTTAGCAACCGTCTGGCCAGTAGGTATGTTGGGATAATGTGGGTTTACGGTGGGAATGATAATGACGGGATCTTCAAGTGAACAGCAATGGCACGGATAAAGGGTGAGTGATATTAAGTTGTACTCTTTCCTCCTTCTCCCCAATCAGTCAGACATCAACCTATACAGTCCACAAAATTTAACAATACCGTAACCATTGGTGTTACTCGTTCTTAATAAACTGGTCAAGGATAGATGTGGATTTAGAGTGAGAATATCGGAGGGTCCCCTTAAATGTGACCAGGAGTGGGGCAAGTTTTCTCACACGCCTCAACGGGGGTAACCGCGGTAAAATTATACTAGTCGGTCCACTCCCCGGGAGATTATTTTGTTGTAAGTGGCTGTGAAGCCCAGACAGGTAATCTCTTAATTCCCCACAGATACTCTGTTTGACAGGTATCCTATTATCCAGTAGAGTAGGCTACCACCAATATTCATTTTGGCTAGTTCATGTAGTATAACAGTTCTGTTCGCTATATCAAATGCAGATTTTAGATCAAGAAATGTGGTAAAACTAGTAGAGGTGTGTGCGGTGAGAAAGGTGGAGATACAATTCTGCACACTCTTACCTTTCATGAACCCATAGAGGGAGGGTAAGGGTTGATGTCTGATTCTATTGTACAGTCTGTTAAGTATCATTCTTTCAAAAATTTTACAAAGACAACTTGTTAAGGAGATCGGTCTAAATGTATCATGCTGTTGGGGCTTAGGAATAGGCACAATGAGACTATTGGTCCAGGAAGTAGGGAGAACTCTCTCAATGTAACTGGTATTATACAGTGCCACACCAAATGCTATTGTATCACTATTGTTGGCTATGGCAGGGCGACTAGTGAAGATAGATTACTGGAAGAATATTTGCTTTCCGTTGTGTATATTGCGACCACTGACAACTACGACTTGACATTTCCACAAGTAACTCTCTACTTGTCGTATTTCCTCAAGTAACTCTCTATTTGTCGCATTTCCTCAAGTAACTCTCTACTTGTATTTCCACAAGTAACTCTCCAGGCTGAGAGAATGATTACCTTAAACACCTTCTCGTCTTCCACCGTTCTTCTCTGTATCAGACTGATGGAGCCATTGGCTGGCGAAACGTTTTCACAGTAAACATACCTAAATGTTGCACAAGTCTTTATAACGTTGTTATAAATCACAGAACGGGTGGGGCTCAAATACATGGCAGGTGAGTCCAAACACTCACAGGCCAGTGTGTTAACCACTGGAGCAGGTGGCTCTAATAGTATCCATCCAACTAGGTATATTTCTGTACATCGTAGGGAGGTTAGTATGTCCGCCAGTGCAACCACAAATGAATCTACCGTGTCCACAAATTAATTATATTAACGCTATCTGGTCCAGCAGTTAACACAATATCCTGCAAGTTTTCGGACTCGCCTGCCAGAGGTTCGAGTCCCACCGTTTTTGGGATTTGTTTGCAATCGTATTATTACGATTTCGTGAGTCGTGTTATTATAAAGTAAGTTTTTGAATTACGACCTGTGGGAAGATTGTCCGCAGGTCATAATACCGGCTTAGGGAAGATTAGTTTTTGCCACCGAAGTGGCTAGTTTATTGTGCACCCCATATCCATCCTGTGGACGGTAGCGCAAGAGCATATGGATACACAAAAGGCCTGGGAACTAGGCCCCAAAAGGGTTAACAATTGTACATTTGGATTTATATCTCCATTTCACTTATCCTATGTGTCATGTCAAGATATCTTATTAATGAAATAAGATACCAGTTTTACTAAGCAAATTTAGGAAATTTGCTTTGTAAAACTGGTATCTTATTTCATTAATAAGATATCTTGACATGACACATAGGTTATTATACTGTCAATCTCTATATTCCTCAATAAGTGGACAACTAAGCACATAGTGTTCAAGACAGTGACCATATGCCTGATCACATAATTTGCATTTAGTTTGATCATCATCTGTGTGTCTGCCAAACTGCCAGAAGTACTTGTAGCCAAGCCTAAGCCTGGCCACTACAACATCAGTCAGTCTGTCCGATTTCTTTCATTTTTTTTTTTTTGCACGTGAAGACGTGTCCATGAACATTGTTCTCTGTTTCAATAAGATAGCCCTAAAAACAACAGAATTTTTTTTTTTACTGAAAATTCAATTTGAAAATTACCCTCGCCTAAATGGCACAAGGAAAGGTGGATTTGAGACTTGGTACTTATAAAACAATGCTAGTGCTATTTTCTCACGAAAGGTAATCATGTAATTATCTTTAGTTATTCTACAAAGAATAAAGTTTCTCAGTTTTTTTATTTGCAAAATATCTTACCCTTTACTCCCACACAAATCCAAAAATATTTGGAATATTTCAAATACCTTTCACCACATTGTAAAACTATTGTGGAAACTTTTTTAGTCACTAAAAGTTCCACAGGGTAAGTGAGCCGTTAGGAGCCTTAAACATACCGTGGATCGGCCCTCGGAGTTTATAAACCCACACACCCAACAAAACATACGCACATTTGAGCCAATGAAGGTAACTATTATGTGCATTTTACTTGATAGATTTATCCACCTAGGCACACCTAGGCAAGTTTGTACAGTCCGAAACTAATAGTAGGATTATTAAGGCAACGTTAGATATTAATAATGTAGCTCTAGCACCCTAATATAGGTAGTTATAGGCCTGAATAGGCAAGCATTAGGTTATGTTAGCTAGAGACAACTGGCAGCCCACACTTGAATCTAGGCCGTGTGGGGGTCACAAATCGTGACCTACGTTCTTACCAGACCAGACTCCACACGGAGAAGACGTGCTGTGATCCAACAGCATCCCCACGTGACCCAACATCTGTCCTGGGGCCACGGAGGAGATCCCGAAGTACCGTGGACATCTGCCTCCATCCAGACCCTGTTACAGTAAGACTAGGCTTTCTTTCTCTCAGTATCTGGCCAGTTTTCTGGGGGGAAACGTTAGTGAGTTATCTGTGGGTCTTAGGCGGACGGACGACTTTGTGTTGGTATGTACCAGCGTCGTCTCTTAAGTTCAAGTCTGGAAGCTAGTGTTACTTACTGCATATATTGCTCAAGGGATACCCAAGGAACCAGGGAACTCTGAGGTGCAGGCAGGACACTAATTACACCATCCTTTGCAGACAAAGTTTCTCCACTGCACATGGTGTTAGGAGGGGTTATATATAAGGAAGACCAGGACACATAGCCACCCTTTCTTTCAAGTAAGTAAACCCCCTTCCAGTATTGTGTAGGCAGTGTGGGATTCCCCTTACTGCAATTAGATAGAAATTTGTACCATAGCCACTTGTAAGTCTGAGAGAAGTGTCTCAGAGTGTCGGTGTCAACAGTGCTTGCCCAGAGTGCAGCTTACAAGGGGGCAGTCCAAACAAGTTTCTATAACTATCATTGTTTTATGATTCCTGTCAATATTATTGTATTTACTTCAATAATAAATGGTGTAGTTCATCAAATAGGTCAATAACTTCCGAGATAACGCCTGAAACGTCTCCGGTCTCGGAAATATTTTTTTTCCCGCGAAAATCGCGGCTGTTTTAGTGTTTACTGGTGATCTAGTGTAGTTATCCTCTCCAAAATACCGTTTTCTCTTAATAAATGTCATAGAGGACGATATAAGATGAAAGGGAAATAATTTTATTTCGATAACCTCGAAATAGAGTCGCCATATTATGGCCTATTTTATTAGTTCTAGTGTATATATGTTTATATGTCTTAATTAGTGTTTATTAAGTCATATTAGATCAATTCTGATGATATTAGCGTAATAAAAAAATTCTCCTGACTCCCGGGAGTCTACAGAGCGGGAATGTTCCCAGCGGTTTCTGATTGCCAAATAGTCAATTATACAATTAGAATGAATAATACAAGGAATAGCAGTAAAAAACGAAAAAATTACGGGATGCAAGCAGTCATGTAGCTAGCGCCGATGTCACCATACATGATATAAATGGCTGTAATTCCTTGTAGAAACGTCGTATATAAAAAAAGAATCGTCGTATTACATTAATTCTTGTACCATTGTGTTGCCAGAGAGTTGAGCTATTTTTCTATACCAATAACTCACTTTTCATATTTTCATATTTTGTCAAGGCTGGGAACCAAAGCAGTCATAGTACTAGGGGGAGAGAGCACAACTTTGTAGTACCCACAGTCAGTGGCCAGGCTTCAAACACCTTTTATTGTACAGTAATAAAAGAATGGAACAGACTGCCTGCACATGTAAAAGCCAGTCATAGCATGAGCCAGTTCAAGAAGAGAGCCAAAAGGTACCTAATGAATGTAGCGACAGAAAGGGAGGAGAATGATTTTTTTTTTTTAGCTAACATACATGTAAATGTAAATAACTCTTTTTATTTTATTCCTAGTATATATCCTTTATAGTATAATAACATATATCTCCTACAGTGTATAATATTAAGGTATTAAATGGACCCCAATGGAAATAAGTCACTCTGAGCTTCGCTCAGACCTCTGCAGACAAAGTAAATGCGATAGTAATTATGGAAATGGTAGATTATAGTGGAAAAATGAACATGTCAATAGGAAGACGGAGGAACTTACGTGCCCCTTAAGTTACAGAACGTCGGAGTGATCGTCCTACAGAACGCATATGATTGCAGGTAGGAAGTTACCGTGTTAATGATGTGCGGCTGGTGGACACGCGACATCATTCTAACCAAATTTAAATTGGGCACATAGTCCTCATTAACTCTCATATAGTCCAGTATATGACTGCGAGACCACGTTAATATTACTAGCAATTGATAAACACTCATTAATAGCTAGAACATATTTAGTGGATTTGTTACTTAAGAACTGTATAGCATTAAGATTCGACTACAATTAAGAGAGAACTTTGTCTGTAGTCCTGGATGAAAATAACGCCATTTTGTTCCCTACTACCCTCAAGAAAGGTCCCATGAAGCAACAGTAAGGTAAGTTCTCGTATATCAGTTACCTGCAGCGAATAGGGCATTGAAATCACCCTAAATACAGCAGGTAGGATTCCAGAGGTTCCAGTCATCAATAAATACAGCAGATAGCATTCCAAAGGTTCCCTATCTGCCAACAGCTTTAATTAAGTCTACAGTCAAAAAGCATCTCCTTACATTAATGTGTTTCTTGACAACAATATACTATGTCAAACTAATCCCGAAACCTGTTTTCATCCGCGTCTGTCACTGCTCTACCTGGAGTCTACCTGGAGAGAATTCCAGGGGTCAACGCCCCCGCGGCCCGGTCTGTGACCAGGCCTCCTGTTGGACCAGAGCCTGATCAACCAGGCTGTTACTGCTGGCCGCACGCAGTCCAGCGTACGAACCACAGCCCGGCTGATCAGGTACCGACTTGAGGTGCCTGTCCAGTGCCTGCTTGAAGACAACCAGGGGTTTGTTGGTAATCCCCCTGATGTATGCTGGGAGGCAGTTGAACAATCTTGGGCCCCTGACACACATTGTGTTGTCCCTCAACGTGCTAGTGGCACCCCTGCTCTTCATTGGGGGGATGTTACATCGCCTGCCGAGTCTTTTGCTTTCGTAGGGAGTGATTTTTGTGTGCAAGTTTGGTACTAATCCCTCGAGAATTTTCCATGTGTATATAATAATGTATCTCTCCCGCCTGCGTTCTAGAGAGTACAGGTTTAGGAACTTCAAGCGTTCCCAGTAGTTGAAGTGGTTTATCGCACTTATGCGTGCCGTGAAGGTTCTCTGCACATTTTCAAGGTCAGCAATTTCACCCGCCTTGAAAAGTGCAGTTAGTGTGCAGCAATATTCCAGCCTAGATAGAACAAGCGATCTGTAAAGTGTCAACATGTTATGGTGGGTGTTGCAACATTTAATTTGCTTAATTTAATATTAAAACCTTTGCTCTATCGTGTACTGTCAACTTGAAAATAATTAGAGGCCCTTAAAACATTTTTAAGCCCCAATTACGCCAATTTTTATTAATCTCCGTTTTGTCGTTTATGATTTTATCTAAAACCTAACAAATATTAAATGTTAAGCAGAATTTAAAATATTCAATATATTTTCAGTGTTATGGTCTTAACTGTGTCCATTGATAGTGAGTTTCATCACAATCAATTTATTGGTTTCCTTGTATTAAATGCGAGAACACCTAAAAAGCCACTCTTTTAGACACTGTGAACACGATATTTTTCATTTTTGGTGATGGGTCTTGTATGATATTTCTTGATGTTCGCATATTCTAGTTTGAAAGTTTCTTAAAGTACAACCAATATATTTAACATTACAGACAGACCAAGTACACTGATTAATGATATCCATCTCAAATACTTTAACTTGTTCTGTTTGAAGATGACAACTTGCAATCTCCCATTCAAATCCGTATTATCTCTATTGACAAGGCCTTCTACATGCTGTTGAGAAACAAAGCTACAAAAGTCCAACTAAATATAATGATTAACGATTCTTACATTGTAAGACAAAACGAAGGAAAATTCTTAGGTCTGCATCTTGACAGCAACTTGAAATTTAACACCCACATCCAGAGCATAATGAAGGTGTCCAGCACAGTAGGAATCTTCTCCAAGGTACGATACTGTGTGTCTCAAACAATACTACGTGTACTACTAGAGTCTCTAATCCAGGGTGGTCCAACTATGGGCCTGGGCTACAAGTGACCAGCAGGTCGATTTTTTGTAGCCCGCGAGCACTCACATTAATATATTGATTTATTGAAATTTCTTCTATAAAAAAAAACGTTAAAGTACATACATCAGTGACGCAAGCCATTTGCTCATATTCACACTTACTGCAGATGAGGATTTCATGGTACATGAAGAACTAGTCAAGACGCAACCCTAGAGTGGCGGTAGAAGAGGTTCAGATATTTATGCTTCTCTCGAGTCAGTCGTCAATGAATATGGAGGATTTGAAAAGTATTCCTGGGGTTAGTTGGCTTGCTGAAGGAAAATAAGAGTTGATTGTATCACAGTACACTGCATTATTCACCAAGAAGAATTATGTGGCAAGGCATTACAAACGAGTCATGCCATGCAGAGTGTTGTCAACATAGTGAATTTAATAAGTCAGTAATAAGTCACAGAGACAGAAAATTCATATCTTTCCTTGAAGAACTGAATGCAGAATTCAGTGACCTACCACTCCACTCGAGTATCAGGGGGCCGAGTGCTGGCAAAATGCTCCAGTATTTTTGCTCTTCAGAAAAATATCCTTTCATTTCTTCAAAATGAACAGCTGAGTAATACACAGGCGTACCAGACTCAGCTGCAAGATGAAGACTTTCTTTGCAAGGTAGCATTCCTAACAGACGTGACAGCTCACTTGAATGTGCTGAATCTGAGCTTACAAGCCAAACAACAAAATATTTCTCAACTAGTTGGACATATGAAGCTTTCCGCAAGAAATTTTAGCTATTCAGTGTGCGTTTCAGAAAGAATGATCTTGCACACTTTACTTCTCGGGAATTTGAGAAATAATAATAATAATATCTTTATTTCCACAAGTACATGTACAAGGTATACAAGACTAGCTGACATCAATGACATACTACTATATAGAAAGCCGCTTGTTATGCAGAGCATTTCGGGCAAATTAGGCCAGTTTTGTCCCAGGATGAGACCCACACCAGTCGACTAATACCCAGGTACCCATTTTATACTGATGAGTGAACATGAACAGCAGGTGTCTTATGGAAACACGTACCAGAGATTCAAATTCCGGACCTCAGTGTGTGAGCTGATTGCTCTAGCGATCGAGCTAGGGGACACCAAAAGATTTAGAGACTAAAAAACTGAAACCCAGTCTTATTTTATTTAACAACCCCATGGAAGTTAATGTATAGAAAGTTACCAGAACTTCAGCTTGACCTGTATGAACTACAGTTTGAACCATTGTTGCTTGCAAAGAAAAATGAAAATCAAGAGACATTCTGGACGCTGGTCTGCAAGGATAGATCCTAGGCTCGAGTTGTTTGTAGGATTGTATGGCCAAGTGGTTTAGAGCGTTGTGAATTTTCGCTCGCCATGAGGCAGGCTAAAACAAAACGGGTTCAATCCTCCGGCTAGCCGCAGTGTTGTTATTGATTAAATACCACTTGTTCGTGGTTACAATTATATGTGTACTGCCTGTGGATGCTAGTACACCAAACGGGGAGTAGAATGAAATTAGCCCTGAGGCACCCACACCATCGTATGTCCTCGCAACTTGAAGCAAGCCTAGTTCGCTAGGCTCAAGTTGTTTGTAGGACTGTATGGTTCAATGGGTTAGAGCGTCTCACCCTAGCAGAGTTGGGGTTAAATGTAAATAATTTCTATAGATAGATAATTTAGGCTAGAGAATATTTCAACTGTGTGTTACTAAATCAACTTATTAATATTCAATTTTTTTTTTAAGTGTTCACGTTCTCTCCGAATTCTGAGATTTAACAGTAAAAGACTTGAGTGTACAAAGTCTGCCTTTTCTGTTAAACACTTTCTTCTTTGTACATATCCTTTCTCAGAATCCATAGATCACATGAATACAGATCGATCGATCTTCTCTTTTCTCTTTGTTAATCTTTTTGTTGTACGATGCAATTATTGATTCTATCAATTACTATGCGTTGTGATTTATCATAATTTGTAATGCATTACAATAACATCCTTATGTATAGTTATTATGTTCACCTGTTGTGTTCTTTGAAAGAAACCCAAAGTATTTCTTTTCTTATGCAAAATCAAAGTCGAGGACAACATCCAGTATTGGGCCCCTGCTTAAACAAGATGGGTCCTACACAGATGACAGCAAGGAAATGAGTGAGTTACTAAAGTCCCAGGATGACTCAGTTTTTAGTGAGCCGCTAACCAGACTGAAAGTTGAAGACCTAAATTAATTTTTTATGAGAGTGCCACAGAACTTGGCAGACGCATGCCTATCTGACATTACCCTGACGCCAAATGACTTCGAAAAGGCAATAAATGACATGCCCATGCACGCCACTCCAGGCCCAGACTCATGGAACTCCGTGTTCATCAAGAACTGCAAGAAGCCCTTATCACGTGCTTTTAACATCCTATGGAGAGGGACCATGGACACTGGGGTCGTCCCAACTACTGGACCACTACGACAAGGTCCTGGATGCTCTAGAAGACAAACATAATGCAGATGTTATATACACAGACTTTGCAAAAGCCTTTGACAAGTGTGACCATGGAGTAATAGCACACAAAATGCGTGATAAAGGAATAACAGGAAAAGTTGGTAGATGGATCTATAATTTCCTAACAAGTAGAACACAAAGAGTAGTAGTCAACAGAGTAAAGTCTGAGGCGGCTACAGTGAAAAGCTCTGTTCCACAAGGCACCGTACTCGCTCCCATCCTGTTCCTCATCCTCATATCGGACATAGACAGGGATATAAACCACAGTGCCGTGTCTTCCTTTGCAGATGACACTCGAATCTGCATGACAGTGTCCACCGTTGAAGACACTGCAAGACTCCAAGCAGACATAAACCAAATCTTTAAATGGGCTGCAGAAAACAATATGAAGTTCAATGATGAGAAATTTCAATTACTCAGATATGGAAAACGTGAGGAAATTAAAATCTCATCGGTGTACAAAACAAATTCCAACCACACAATAGAGCGAAAAACTAATGTCAAAGACCTGGGAGTGATCATGTCAGAGGATCTCACCTTAGAGGACCATAACACCGTAGCAATCACATCTGCTAGAAAAATGACAGGATGGATAATGAGAACCTTCAAAACAGGGATGCCAAGCCCTGTCGACACTTTTCAGGTCGCTTGTTCTATCTAGGCTGGAATATTGCTGTACACTAACTGCACCTTTCAAGGCAGGTGAAATTGCTGACCTAGAAAATGTGCAGAGAACCTGGCGCGCATAACTGCGATAAACCACCTCAATTACTGGGAACGCTTGAAGTTCCTAAACCTGTACTCCCTAGAACGCAGGCGGGAGAGATACATTATTATATACACGTGGAAAATTATCGAGGGATTAGTACCAAACTTGCACACGAGAGTCACTCCCTACGAAAGCAAAAGACTCGGCAGGCGATGTAACATTCCCCCAATGAAAAGCAGGGGTGCCACTAGCACGTTGAGAGACAACACAATAAGTGTCAGGGGCCCAAGACTATTCAACTGCCTCGCAGCATACATCAGAGGGATTACCAACAAACCCCTGGCTGTTTTCAAGCAGGCACTGGACAGGAACCTAAAGTCGGTACCTGACCAGCCAGGCTGTGGTTCGTACGTCGGACTGCGTGCAGCCAGCTGTATAACCCCTGTGGTTTAGCGATTCTATTTGATTATATTAATAATAATGTGTGCGGCCAGCAGTAACAGCCTGGTTGATCAGGTTCTGATCCAACATGCAGCCTGGTCACAGACCGGGCTGCAGGGGCGTTGACCCCTGGAACTCTCTCCAGGTATACTCCAGGTAGAGCCATAATGCCTTTTCAGTTCATAGTTTGTATAAGTTAGCTGTATGTTGGGATGCCATATGTTAGCATCGCCGAGCTGTCAGTAGTACTGTGTACTTGTGTTAGTATACCTAGTTAAAACCGTTACTTGGGAGTCACTGCCTCCCTGGCTATGATGTCACGAGTCCCACTCATTTGAACCGCCTGCCCCGGGCAGTGGTTAGTCAGAGTAGAGTTGAAGGCCGGATAGCAGACTAGACAAGGCAAACTCTGGGCTCTCCTCAGAATACTTTAATATACGCTACCAAGTCATCCAATGTGGTTGTTTATTATATCCAAATCCTCCACCGAACCCCCATGACAACATGGCTTGTGAACCAGGCTGCCCAGCTTATGTGGCATTCGTGGCTGAGTGGATAAGAGTGCTGCCTGGTAATCTTGACTGTCCCCAGTAGCAGTATCGAGTCCTGCTGACTGCGAGCTTTCTCTGTATTTTTTTTTTTTATTAACACATCAGCCGATTCCCACCAAGGCAGGGTGGCCCGAAAAAGAAAAACTTTCATCATCATTCACTCCATCACTGTCTTGCCAGAAGGGTGCTTTACACTACAGTTATAAAACTGCAACATATATATATATATATATATATATATATATATATATATATATATATATATATATATATATATATATATATAATTGCTGGCCCTCGACTTATAAGTTTAGTGCCGAAGTGGCCCACGGTGTCGAAGCTGGACCACCCTGCAGTCTAACCAATCCTAACTTCACTTGCGGTATTAGTGTCCTGAAATCTACTACAGAACAACGCCAGAAGCCAATAATAACTCGACGAAAAGCGGCTGTACAAATGAGCACCCAATCTAGTGCTAGACAACACTCGTTGCCACTCTTCAAAAGTTTAAAGTTACTCAACATACATAACATTCACCCATACTACTATGCGTACTATATGTAAATTACAATCAACTCGGATATAAACCCTGCTCTGAAACTCTTCCTTGATAGCTGCAACAGAACTCACAGACACTCTGGCGGAGGTGGCAAGAAAAGCGCACATGAGCAGAGCGAAGCTACTGATCATGGGCGATTTCAACCACAGGGAGATCGACTGGGAGAACCAAGAACCACGTGGGGGTCCAGAAACTTGGAGAGCCAAGATGATGGACGCGGTACTGGAAAACCTGATGCACCAACATGTCAGGGACACGACCAGAGTGAGAGGAGAAGATGAACCAGCAAGACTGGACCTTGTATTCACCCTGAACAGCTCAGATATTGAAGACATAACACACGAGAGCCCCCTGGGAGCCAGTGACCATATGGTGCTGAGCTTTGAGTACATTGTAGAGCTACAGGTGGAGAGGGAAAACGATACCGAAAGAGACAAACCAGATTTTAAAAGAGGAAACTACACAGGCATGAGGAATTTCCTGTAGGAGGTTCAGTGGGAAAGGGAAATGGACAGACAGACAATAAATGAAATGATGGAATACGTAGGGGCAAAGTGCAAGGAGGCAGAGGAACGGTTTATACCCAGAGGAAAAAGATTAAACGGGAAGGCCAGAAAGAGCCCCTGGTTTACCCAAAAGTGCAGGGAGGCAAAGACCAAGAGTGTCAGAGAATGGAAAAGGTACAGAAGGCAAAGAACCCAAGTAAACAAAGAGATTAGTAGAAGAGCTAGAAACGAGTATGCACAGGTACGGAGAGAGGCCCAGAAACAGTATGAAAACGACATAGCATCGAAAGTTAAGTCTGACCCGAAACTGATGTACAGTCACATCAGAAGGAAGACAACAGTTAAAGACCAGGTGATAAGGCTGAGGAGAGAAGATGGGGAACTCACAAGTAACGATCAAGAGGTATGTGAGGAGCTCAACTTGAGGTTTAAGGAAGTATTCACAGTGGAGGAAGGAAGGCAGCTGGGTAGACAGGACGGGGTGCATCACCAACAAAGGATGTATCAAGTGCTAGAGGGCATACACACAACTGAGGAGGAGGTGAAGCAGTTACTCAGTGACCTTGATACCTCAAAGGCGATGGGTCCGGACAATATCTCCCCGTGGGTTCTTCGGGAAGGAGCTGAGGTACTGAGTGTGCCACTTACCATAATATTCAACACATCCCTTGAAAATGGGCAGATACCTGAGGTATGGAAGAAGGCCAACGTAGTCCCCATCTTTAAAAAAGGAGACAGAAAAGAGGCACTAAACTATAAACCGGTGTCACTTACATGTATAGTGTGCAAAGTCCTGGAGAAAATCATCAAGAAAAGAATGGTGGAGCACCTCGAGCTGAACAGGATAATAAACACCAGACAGCACGGATTCCGGGAAGGCAAATCCTGTGTAACAAACCTCCTAGAGTTCTATGATAAAGTAACAGAGGTAAGGCAAGAGAGAGAAGGGTGGGTTGATTGCATTTTCCTGGACTGCAGGAAGGCCTTCGACACAGTTCCTCACATGAGATTAGTAAAGAAGTTGGAAGAACAAGCATGTATAACAGGAAGGGCACTGGAATGGATCAGGGAAAACCTCACAGGGAGGCAACAACGGGTCATGGTGCGTGATGAGGTATCACAGTGGGCGCCTGTGACGAGCGGCGTACCGCAGGGGTCAGTCCTAGGACCAGTGTTATTCTTGGTATATGTAAATGACATGACGGATGGGATAGACTCAGAAGTGTCTCTGTTCGCAGATGATGTGAAATTAATGTGGAGAATCACATCGGAAGAGGACCAAGCAGGACTTCAAACAGACCTGGACAAGCTTGACATCTGGTCTAGCAACTGGCTTCTCGAATTCAATCCCACCAAATGCAAAGTCATGAAGATCGGAGAAGGGCAAAGAAGACCTCTGACAGAGTACAGGCTAGGCGGACAAAGGCTACAAACCTCGGCAAAGGAGAAAGACCTTGGGTTGAGTATAACGCCAAGCACGTCTCCGGAGGCACACATCAACCAGATAACTGCGGCAGCATATGGGCGACTGGCAAACCTAAGATTAGCGTTCCGTTACCTTAACAAGGAATCGTTCAAGACACTGTACACCGTGTACGTCAGGCCCATACTAGAATATGCAGCATCAGTCTGAAACCCACACCTGGTCAAGCACGTAAAGAAACTAGAGAAAGTGCAAAGGTTTGCGACAAGGTTAGTTCCACAACTCAGGGGTCTGTCCTATGAAGAAAGGTTGAGGGAAATAGGACTAACAACACTGGAGGAAAGAAGGGTC
Organism: Cherax destructor; assembly: GCA_009830355.1. Taxonomy (NCBI): domain Eukaryota; kingdom Metazoa; phylum Arthropoda; class Malacostraca; order Decapoda; family Parastacidae; genus Cherax; species Cherax destructor. The sequence continues at coordinate 13,912 of WNWK01004933.1, forward strand.
AGAGGAGACATGATAATGACATAGAAAATACTGCGGGGAATCGACAAGGTAGACAGTGACAGGATGTTCCAGAGAGGGAACACAGAAACAAGGGGACACAACTGGAAGCTGAAGACTCAGATGAGTCAAAGGGATTTTAGGAAGCATTTCTTCAGCCACAGAGTAGTCAGGAAGTGGAATAGTCTAGATAAATATATAGTGGAGGCAGGAACCATACATAGTTTTAAGACGAGGTATGATAAAGCTCATGGAGCAGGGAGAGCAGAGACCCATTAGCGGACAGCGAAGAGGCGGGGCCAGGAGCTGAGTCTCGACCCCTGCAACCACAATTAGGTGAGTACATAACACAAGACAAAAATCTGTTTCATATTTACCAGTGTTCAACTCAACCTGTGTAAAAGACTCAATGAGCAAAAAAGGACCTGAAATCTGGAACTCTCTGCCTGAAGATTGCAAAGGTTCTCTACCTCCCAAGGCTACTTGTAAAAAGCACCTCCTTACCTTAATGTGATCTTGATACCTATATACTATATAGTAAACAAATCCTGAAATCTGCTTACTTTCATCTAATTTTATCCCTGTCCTTCTTGCAGCTATTTTTTTCATCTCCTATATTATATAAAACAGACTGCGATCCCTTGTTGCAGTCAAAGCTGCAGAAATAACTTTCACAGAATATATATACTATATCATTATATTATGTATTGTAATTTAACTAACTATTAGCACTCGCTCTGTTAAACTAAACAATTATATATTTTTATTGTGATATTTTATGAATTATCTCCATGGGGAAGTGGAACAGAATTCTTCCTCCGTAAGCCATGCGTGTCGTAAGAGGTGAATAATAATAATACTTTATTTAGACATGGTACAATGATACATAGTTGGGTAGACATGATACATAGGTATTAATGAGATGTACATTGTGCATTGTGCATTGTGCATTGCGGGCATTCTTAGGACTATTTAATAGTAGACTACATGGTAAAAAATTATGGTTGATAATTTATTAAATAAGTATAATTGTGTATCTAAGTTATAAAGTTTGAATATAAGTTGAACATATCAGTTAATTATAGCAATGCAACTAATTGAGTGAGATAACAATTTAAAACAATTAATTGCATTGCAGTTACAGTTTACGTGGTCATTATAATGTAAATGTTATAGAAACAGTTAGCTTAGTATGTATTATTCATAACAGGTTTTTACATTTAAGTGATTAATCAGGTTTTTACATTTAAGTGATTAATCAGGTTTTTACATTTAAGTGATTAATCAGATTTTTACATTTAAGTGATTATTCTACTTTGTTGGGAATGGGGGCTAGTAACCCCTTCTCCTGTATACATTACTAAAGTTATGAAGAGTAACTTTTATTTTCCTTTTTGGGCCACACTGCCTCGGTGGGATACGGCTGGTTTGTTGACAGAAGAAAGAAGATTTTATAAATTAACCTGTAACTTTTATTTATTTTTAAGTTCCCACTTATATTGTATATTAGACCCTTAGTGAAAAAAAATGAACGAAAAATAAAACTATGTAAATTTTAAGTACAATCTAGAATTTAAAATTTTACCCGAGATGCTGGGCATTCTTTAATCCTTTTATTGTATACTCTGGGCAGTAATATCGAAATATAGATTAGTATTTATGTTTGTTATCTGATCAACACATGTAATAACCACTGCATTCGTTATAATAAATTGTTTTACAAGAAAGTCATAATAATGAATCAAAGTGTTTGAGTTAAAAATCAAAGAATGCTAACTATAGTATTATTGTAAACTGGCTTCATTAGTCTTCCAGGAGTTATAAGTTTATTTTAAGGCTGCCCGAAATTCTCTGCATGACCAGCCAAGGGCTTTTTATAAAGTATGCCAAAAATGTATCAATTGTTTCATTTGTTTTGTAGAAATGAAGATTATTATTATTATTATTATTATTATTATTATATTATTATTATTATTATTATTGATATTATTATTATTATTAATATTATTATTATTATTATTATTATTATTATTATTATTATTATTATTATTAGACGATATGGCCTTGAGAGAGGCAAGAATATATTTACTGCTAAAGCTCCTGGACTGAAGGGAGGAGTTTAGTTGGGTTACAGTTGGTGCCTCTGAAGGGGGGTATAGTAACCAGGTCAATGTTTGAAGATGGTTCTTACACTGTGATGTCGGAAACAGTGGACGAGAAAATTCTGTATTATTTCTGGATAATTTTAAAGAGAGGAATTTTTATGTATATTAGTTCTGCACCTGTATGTGTGGGCTGCTAGCTTAGTGTGTTCCAGCCATTGTCTGGTCATTGCTGTGTCTATTACTTTAATTTTATGCTTTTATATGTTTCCATACTTTGCAACTCTTTGTAATAGTTCCATACTGTGTTAATGAGCATGACATTTTTTTCTTTTTTCAACAGAAATTGTTTGTGATGATGGTTTTCAGAGTACCTATATGTGCTATACGTGGAGTTGGCAGTGTTGAAGTGGAATGTATTGTGCAGTGCCCTGGCTAGCTCATTAACTATTTCTTTGTGTGATTCTGCAGTGTGCGTGTACCCACTGAACTGATATGTCATATTCTTGGGAGTTGTGTCTCATGAAGAGACGCCCACAGCTCCTGTCATACTTACCGATAAGAAATTTAAAAAAGACACGCGAGAAAAAACTAGGATATATTAGGAAACGCCTCGATCCTCTGGGGGTGGTCATTTCAGGGTCACAGGACCGAAGTCTAGTATATATGTCTAAGAGTTTGCTCACCTGTCTTTTTAAGCCACATGTTTTATATGCATCACCGTAAATAAAAAGTGAGTGTCTAGTTTACGAGAGAGGGCACCTTGCCTTCATTATGACCTCTCCATCAATGTACAATATATACCGTCCTTCTCTGGTCACACCTTAATCCTGACTCAGTAACTTAACCGAGCCACTGGAACTACCAGGCCCATGCGGATTTAGCACTTTTTTGTTAATAGTATAATAGAGGCTGCAACAGCTGTGACGTGAGTTGATCACTAGTGCTGGGACTCCACACTCGTCTCTCCTTCAAGGCAAGTTCCTTCATCCTCTTGTTCTTCTCTTACTTGCATTAAACCTCTTTGACTCATATTCCCTAAATGTTGTATGACTCTTAAATTTTAAGTTTTTCTTAATAATAATAATGTAAATTCACAAAAAGCACTAAAAATAGGTGAATCATTGAGCACTATGCAGTTAATGCGTGAACATTTGAGTGTAAAAAGTTTGGAAATTTTTATTAATAATAATAATAATAATAATAATAATATTAATATTATTATTATTAGTAGTAAATATTCAAATTCCCTCGACTCGAAATTTGCTGGATATATATGTATGTATATTTGGACCCATTATAATGAATAACCTCCCTGTCCAGTGCAGAGATTATTAGAATTATATAATGTTATTCACGTTTAATCCAATAGTGTTCTGCTATGGCTCACTTTACCTCCTGTATTTTGTTTCTTGGTTGGTTAGTCGGTACTGTGTACAGTACGAGGATCATTAAGGCTGCATGGCACATACATGTATCAGTCAAGAATATTTTAGTCTATTAAAGGTCAAAAATAGTGTGAGCCTGATATATATATAGTGAGATAACGCACCTCTTGGTGTTAATACTCTTGCTCTCACTGCATATACATCGTGTAAAATACATCCTTCAGAATATATATAAAATGTGTATTGTAATCTAGCGGAATAGTTGATATATTTGACTGAGTTTGTCTCCCAGACATGCAAGGTTCGCTTTCGTTTTGATTTATATCTTTATTATCGCAACATCGAAAGGGGCGAAAAAACAGAGGAAAGGAAAAAAAGAAAGTTGGGGTAATATTCTCTGCATCATATAAATAAAAACTTTCATGAGATGTTGTGACAGTAGATGGGAACATCACTTTCTGTGGGAGGGAGTATCTAGGGACATTAATTATAACCCCTTTGTATCTATGTTTAATGTCATTACAAACACTTAAAGTATCCTAGAAAAAATGAAGAATTTGTTCGTCTTTGCTGAGTTAACACGAATAAAATATTCATAATTTATTATAACTATATATTTTAAACTGTGCAGGGAGGAGAGTTTATTGAGAAGCGCCATCCATATTGTGAGTGAATACACCGTCATAAGCAGTACATTACAGCCCAAATAGTTTACACACCATTAGCGATATCAACTGTGTTCTTGGCGTTTCAATATATTTTACCTGCATATTGAAAATGCATGAAAATAATGATGTTCAACCACTGCAAAAATTCAAAGCAGTAGTATGTTAAAAAAATATCTGTGAGGAGACCCTAATGGAAATAAAGTGATACTAGTTGACTTTCTGGGGTTATTCTCGGGTAAATAAAGCTAGAAACCAGAATAAAGGTTATTTTACTTGACATTACTGGTAACTAGAGTAGCATCCCCGTGTAGAAAACGTACTCACCTGGCGCCGCACCCACCCCCTACCCACCAGCAACCTCCCTGCCAGCTGTATGTATAAACCATCATTTGAGCATCGTTCTAAGGTAACTTATTAATATTTTACACCATATTATCATATAAATTTAAAATTATATTGTTAAGCAAATTAAGAACTATGTGTCACGAGCGTGGGGAGATGTTTGGTGTTGTTAGTACGACAGTATGAGAGAGAAGAAGAAAGGCAGCACTTCACCATAATCAAAACAGTTGAACTCAGACTGTGGCACGCTGTCGATGTACCATTTTGCTGCCGAGGCAATGACGTCTGTTAACTTGCATTAGAAACCTGACATTTTTGTTAAGAGAGTGTCGTTCAGTTTTCATCATCTCTCTCAAGATGAGTCGCAACAGTTCGGGACCGTCTTTGAAGAAGAAATTTGTAGGTCTAATTCGTCAGATCTCTCAACCAGGCGGGTCGCAGGGTCTTGGCAGCGAGCAACACCACACCATCCCTCGTCCAGACACCTTCATTCATAAATACTTACAAGGGTAAGTTGCAAACCCCTACCACAACTACAGTGGTTGCTACCCCACTCACCCCTCCCCCACCGTCCTAACACCTGTCTCCTGGCGAGGTACACAGCGGTGTACACGCGTGCTGAGGTACAATGGGGGGTACTATGTTATGATACTACACCCGTGGCGCCCACCTGTGCCCTCTCTCTCTCTGGGGAAACTGGTGTAAGAAACCTCTCAAGACTGTGTTTAGACGCCGCTGGCTGTATGACCCTTGTGGGTTTAGCGCTTAGTTATGATTATAATTACGTCGGGGTTCTTCATCCAAGGAATTGGACCTGACCTGCCTGCACTGACCCTGATTCTCTTATTTCCCCAGACGCTCTTTGACTTAGTAGTAAAGTGCTTCCCCCTAAATTTAACCTAACCTAACCCACCGAGCTGTAAAACTGTTGGTCAGGTTAGGTTGGAAAAAATCAACTTAGGTTATATTAAAAATCCTTATTCCGTAGGCAATATATATATATATAATGTGTGCGCAATAATCGCGAACAAGCGATACAAGATACAAAACAACTACAGGAGCTGAATGATAGCTCTAGGCCTTTGTTGTTGCAGTCAACACATCAGGAGCTTGCAGTGTTGCAGAAACAGGAGGAAATCAAAGTAGATTAATTCAGGGGAACGTTCTAGCTCATTCGAGCTAGAACATTGATGTGTTGATTGCAACACGAAAAGCCTAGAGCTATCATTCAACTCCCCCTGTGTAATAAATAAATAAATATATATATATATATATATATATATATATATATATATATATATATATATATATATATATATATATATATATATATATATATATATATATATATATATATATATATATATATATATATATATATATATATATATATATATTATACACGTACGTACGTACGTGCACATGCACACCTAGTAGCGACCAGGGTCGACCCCTGCAACCACAATTAGGTGAGTACACACACACACACACACACACATTAAGGGATAATTTAGATAAAAAACACAGCAGGGAATAAATTACTTACTGACGAATATTAATTAAAAAGAAAGTGTTGCCACAGTATCACACCCACCCTCCGTCACTTGCTTGTATCCTGCCCTCCTCTTATAGATTCCCACATTGATTAGATTTCAATGTGAAGAGTCACTGCATACAGATTTATATTTTTTGTCAGCATCATACACCCTTGTGTGTGTGTGTGTTCGCGTATGTGTGCGTATGTGTGTGTGTGCGTGTATGTGTGTGTGCGTGTATGTGTGTGTGCGCGTATGTGTGTGCGTATGTGTGTGTGCGTTGCTATGGTAACAATTTACCTATCACAGGTATCATGAAACCCCAACCGGTATATAAGCATCTGGCCAAACGAATTATTATTATTATGTTATTATAGTCATGGGAGAGCGCAAAACCCACAGCGGTCACTGCGCTTGGGGGAGTGGGAGGCAATTAGGTTTGATCCAAGGAAGGGAAGGTCAGGTCCAATTCCTTGTGTCAAGAGCCACCTTACCAGTATCAAGAAATCTCCCTTGATAGGTCGGCCAAGCAATATATATCTCAGCGTGATCAGTGTCTCCAGATTCAAGACGGGCTTTATTCATAATGCACTGATGCTTCCAGTGTTATTGGGAACATGTCCTCGCTAGGAGCCTGATCCATCAAATATAAAGGTTCAGGTCCTATTTCTAAACCTACTCCATGTACCTTGAACCACTTCTCTTAGTTGCTTTGTTTCGTTAATTGGATTTAAGGTCTATAGACTACGAGGGTCTTAAGGCCGCATGTTACTTGTACACCATCGCCCAAGAATAATCCCTAAAATGGGGATTAGAATAAATAAGCGTATATAAACTCAGGGATACACACCTCAGTATATTTGGACTTGTTCTCTTAGTATCGTTGTCCTGACACTTTTACCACACCATTGAAGATACCATCCCCTTGGGTCAAACCGCCTACTCTGCTACCGTACTATCTATAAAATATATGTAGATTTCCCGAATAAATTTTCTTACCTTAAAATGGTAGAGCCTTGAACAGCATTGCATATATTGAGTCCTTGTTCTTGGTCAGTTATCAGATGTAAATGTGAAAGACGTGAAGACAGTAGATGAGTTTATTCGGATAATTAACCCATGTCCCTTAATTAAGGTGGTGTCTTGATGCCGGTGAGGAACTCTTGATCTGAGAAATACAATTGCATTTACTTTTCCCTTCTATAGATTATTCCTGATCACCTCCCATTTTCCAAGGTGCCGAATCAACTGGTTTAGCACTTGTCCATAAATACCTGGAGTATACCTGGAGAGGGTTCCGGGGGTCAACGCCACCGCGGCCCAGTCTGTGACCAGGCCTTATGGCGGATCAGGGCCTGATCAACCAGGCTGTTACTGTTGATCTCACGCAAACCGACGTACGAACCACAGCCCGGCTGGTCATATACTGACTTTAGGTGCTTGTCCAGTGCCTGCTTGAAGATAGTCAGGGGTCTATTGGTAATCCCCCTTATGTATGCTGGGAGGCAGTTGAACAGTCTTGGGCCCCTGACACTTATTGTGTTGTCTCTTATCGTGCTAGTGGCACCTTTGCTTTTCATTGTGGGGATGTTGCATCGTCTGCTGAGTCTTTTGCTTTCGTAGGGAGTGATTTTCGTGTGCAAGTTTGGTACTAATCCCTCTAGGATTTTCTAAGTGTATATGATCATGTATCTCTCCCGCCTGTGTTCTAGGGAGTACAGTTGTGTGTGTCGTGAAGGTTCTCTGTACATTTTCTAGGTCAGCAATTTCACCTGCTTTGGAAGGTGCCGTTAGTGTGCAGCAATACTCCAACCTAGATAGAACAAGCATCCCTAGTTTTGAAGGTTCTCATTATCCATCCTGTCATTTTTCTAGCAGATGTGATTGATACAATGTTATGGTCTTTGAAGGTGAGATCTTCCGACATGATCACTCCCAGGTCTTTTACATTAGTTTTTCTCTCTGTTGTGTGGTTGGAATTTGTTTTATACTCCGATGTAGTTTTAATTTCCTCATGTTTTCCATATCGGAGTAATTGAAATTTCTCATCATTGAATTTCATATTGTTTTCTGCGGCCCATTTAAAGATTTGGTTGATATCTGCCTGGAGTCTTGTGGTGTCTTCAATGAAGGACACTGTCATGCATATTCGGGTGTCATCTGCAAAAGAAGACACGGCGCTGTGGCTAATATCCCTGTCTGTCAGATATGAGGATGAGGAACAAGTTGGGAGCGAGTACTGTGCCTTGAGGAACAGGGCTTTTCACCGTAGCCGCCTCAGACTTTGTGTACTACTACTCTTTGTGTTCTATTTGTTAGGAAATTATAGATCCATCTGTCGTGTGGGTCTTGGGAGAGATATATAGGAGGTCAAAGATACTCCTTGTTGGATGGTTACGGTATATTTACAGTAATTAGAGGAGAGTCCAGCACACCTTCTGTCTCGCCTGTAGGTCTAACGTAGTGAGGCAGTCTGCCTATGATAGGCTGTGCACATGCGCTGAGCCTCTGACGTCAGCGGGTACCGTGACGTCACACGCAAAGGGACCAGCTTTATAAAGATACACTAAACAAGTGTATATATGATACTGACACGACACATCTACCAACTTTTCCAATTCCTTTATCACGTATTTTGTGTGTTATTACACCGTGGTCACACTTGTCAAAGGCTTTTGCAAAGTCTGTGTATATTACATCTGCATTTCGTTTGTCTTCTAGTGCATCCGGGACCTTGTCATAGTGGTCCAGTAGCTGGGACAGACAGGAGCGACCTGCTCTAAACCCATGCTGCCCTGGGTTGTGTAACTGATGGGTGGCGATCTTGCTTCTTAGAACCCTTTCAAAGATTATGATATGGCACGTTAGCGCTATCGGTCTGTAGTTCTTTGCTATTGCTTTACTGCCCCCTTTGTGGAGTGGGGCTATGTCTGTTGTTTTTAGCAGCTGTGGGACGACCCCTGTGTCCATGCTCCTTCTCCGTAGGATGTTAAGGGCACGTGATAGGGGCTTCTTGCAATTCACAAATAACCCGCATATAGCAAAGAGGAGCTTACGACGACGTATCGGTCCGACTTGGACCATTTACAAAGTCACACAGTCCTTGTATGAATCTGAGTCCTGGCTTTGTCTCTGTTGATGCTTTCCTTTCCCATTACATTGTTAAATGCTCCAAACTTCAGAACACCCGTGACTTAACCTGATTCTTTTTTTTCTTTCTCCCTCTTCCCCTTTCCTCTTTCTTCTTTCTCCTCTGTTTTCTTTCTTTTACCTTGTTTATGTGGTTCATTATTATATTTTTCCCCCCTCTGTGTTCTTGCCCCTACAATATGTGGGCCACTAGCCCCCCTTACAGTGCTCCTCTTTCTCAGTATTTGACTGACCCCACTACTACTACCACTATTACTCCTCCACCACTTTCTCTTGTTTCCGCCCCTGTCGGCTGCCTATATAAACCCTCTCCTTCCCTTCTTTTTGTTAGTGTGACTTTGTAAATGGTCCAAGTCGGACCGAAACGTCGTTGTAAGCTCCTCTCTGCTATATGCAGGTTATTTGTGTATTGTTCCAGTCACGTTATTGTGCCTTTTTTGTTATTCTTGCAATTCTTGATGAACACGGAGTTCCATGAGTCTGAGCCTGGGGCAGAGTGCATGGGCATGTCATTTATCGCTTGTTCGAAGTCATTTGGCGTCAGGATAATGTCCGATAGGTTTGCGTCTACCAAATTCTGTGGCACTCTCATAAAAAAATAATTTAAGTCTTCGACTCTGTCTGGTTAGCGGCTCGCTAAAAACTGAGTCATATTGGGACTTTAGTAGCTCACTCATTTCCTTGCTGTCATCTGTGTAGGACCCTTTCTAGTTTAAGTAGGGGTCCAATACTGGATGTTGTTCTCGACTTTGATTTGGCATAAGAAAAGAAATACTTTGGGTTTCTTTCGATTTCATTTATGGCTTTTAGTTCTTCCCGCTTTTCTTGACTCCTGTAAGATTCCATTAGCTTTAGTTCGATGTTTGCTATTTCTCTGAACAGTGTCTCCCTACGTATTGCAGATATATTGGCCTCTTTTAGCCGCTCTGTTATTCTTTGCCTTCGCCTGTATAAGGAGCGCCTTTCTCTTTCTCGTTTACATCTCCTTTTTCTTAAAGGAATATGCCTTGGGCATACCTCCAGTGCCACAGAGTTAATCGGTTCTAGACATAGGCTGGGATCTGTGGTGCTTAGGCTATCTTCCCAGTTTATATCATTTAGGACTTGGTTTACTTGGTCCCACTTTGTTTTTGTTATTGAAGTTGAATTTGGTGAAGGCTCCCTCGTGACTGGTTACATTTTGGCGGTCTGGGGCCCCGCGCATACATGTCTGAACCTCTATTATGTTGTGATCTGAGTATATTGTTTTTGATATGGTGACATTTCGTATCAGGTCATCATTGTTAGGGAAGATGAGGTCCAGTGTATTCTCCAATCTTGTAGACTCTTATTTGTTGGTTTAAGGTGAATTTGGTGTAGAGATTTAAAAGCTCGTGTGTGTGCGAGTTTTCATCTGAGCTGCCTCCTGGTGTTATCTTTGCAACAACATTGTAATGACCCAGGATAAGAAAAGAAAAAAGTCAAGCAGTGTGGTTTGCGGTCATTAGGAGCTCTCCAGGATGCGACTTATCACGGCCGACTAAGTCCTAGGTATCAGTATTGCTAGGTGAACTGGGGCAGGAATTAGATTATTGTGATAATTTGATTCTTGACCACTAATGCTTGTTTTTAAGCATTGAGGTGCTGCCACATGATTAGCTGATTAGATATTTGCATTAACGAGCAATTGCACCTAATAAAGTGGCCATTGCATTTGTTTAAAAGCACTTGTTTTGTGGGTGCATATATAATATATATATATATATATATATATATATATATATATATATATATATATATATATATATATATATATTATATCATATCATTTACCAAACTGTGGCAGGCCAGGATTCGACCCCACGAACATTGTCCCGCCTCAAGAGGGCAAACATTGTACATGTCGCCCTACCATCTGCCATCGATCGTACAAATAACATGAGCCTAGCGCACTAGACTTGTTTCATGTTGCGAGGACACTCGTGGTAGATGTATGCTCAAGGATTAATTTCAGCCTCCTGCTTGAATACCCGCCTCCACAAGCAGTCTATATAGCATGAAACCACGAAACAATTGGTTTTGAATCATTTACCAAACTGCGGCACGCCAGGATACGACCCCACGAACATTGTCCCGCCTCATTGTACATGTCGCCCTACCATCTGAGCCATCGATCCTACAAACATGAGCCTAGCGCACTGGACTTGTTTCATGTTGCGAGGACACTCGTGGCAGATGTATGCTCAAGGATTAATTTCGTGGTTTCATTGCTATATAGACTGCTTGTGGAGGCGGGTATTCAAACAGGAGGAGGCTGAAATTAATCCTTGAGCATACATCTGCCACGAGTGTCCTCCCAACATGAAACAAGTCTAGTGCGCTATGCTCCATTCATAGCAAGTTCCATTCATAGCTTTAAAAAGAGGTATGATAAAGCTCATGGAGCAGGGAGAGTTACTTAGTATCGACCAGTGAAGAGGCGGGGCCAGGAGCTGTGAATCGACCCCTGCAACCACATATAGGCGAGTACACACACATATGCAAATCCCAGATTAGATGTATGGACAGGGTTTCTTGTAACAAAGATTAGAAGAGGGATCAAAGGGCATATTTTCCTGAGGATGGAATGGAGGTTACACTAAGCAGATTAGGAACGTCATGACTGGTATTGTGAGCAACCTTCTTATCTGCCCCATCGCGGGAAGTAATAATGTTGGGGAAGCATAGGAGTGAGGACTTGCTTGCCAGGTATTGGAAAGCGATAGATATTAGAATGAAGGGAGAGAGCCCAGTCATATATAGCTTTCTGACACGGAGAGGAGGTTGACAAAGCGTGGTTATCTAGAGCACTTGGTAATTGCTTGGTAGTAATTCAGGGAATTGCATACCATTAGTTGATAACTAAGATGTGTTCTGTGGGAAGGATGACATGTTGCAAGGGTCGATTCATAGCCCCTGGCCCAGCCTCCCAGGGATAGGGTGCATTTATTTCAGTTAAGGAGGCTTTAAACTGAAAAAAAGTTAGACATGGATGTGCTCAGTAAAATCATGAAAATTGAAAATGGTTAAAAACGCGAGTTTTTAATATTTGTCAGGTGTTTGCAGTTCTATTTAAAATTCTCTGCAATTCCAAAAGAAAATTGCTTCTGTGTGTGGGGGATAAAAAAAAAAAAGGGATTGTTATACAGTACTCTGGCTTTTTACAATTTTTGCAACAAGGTGGTACAAAGTAACTTCTTAGCATATATAATAAAAATAGTAACGCTAGAAATAGGATGAATGAGTTGAAATTGGTTATAACTGCAGAAAACGTCGATGTTGTGGTAAACGAGATGTGGTTTAATTTGTAGAAACATTATTTACCTGTCAGGGGTTCAGGTTGTTCCATGTTCATAAAAATTGTGGAAAATGGCTGAGGTGGCACTTCATGTCCGAGAAAATTTGAATTGCTGCACAAAAACATGTAAAGGGTGAATGGACAGACATACAATCTGTAAGGGTGGAATTTCTAGGACATGAAAATTTTATTTTGTGTTATACAGACACCTATACTTAGAAAACAGCCAAGGTAGACTACTGTGGGACGACAGTCAAGGCTTCAAGGCTTTATTTTCAAGCAAGTTGATTGGAACTCTGGAGTCTTAACAACTTCCAAAGGTTGTTCATCATTGCTTTTAAAAACACTTTTTGACAGAACTAATTAGAGGTAACTCTCTGCTTGACCTAGTTGTGACAACCGAGGAGATCCCTCATAAATATTCTAGAGGTCACAGAAGAGTTTAGCACAATTGACCATAAATCTATAACTTTTAATATTACATGTAAGTACTATATAAGGATATTATAGTCAAGGGGCCAGATTTTCCAGTCTTCAGATTACAGTGAGTTTAGGAAACACTTGACTAGTGTAGAAGGAAATAATTTGATTAATGGTTATATTAATGAGGATCTTTTATATACTTTAAAAGAGAACTTCCAATGTTATACAAACTTCCCAAAAGTCATATATTCACCACCAAGATATCACATCAAACAAAAATGATCTAAAGTGGATGAATAAGAGACTGAAGCGTCTTTTTGGGAAGAAGAAAGAGAAGCGCAGCAATAGAGGCGAAGGTCGTCTTCTGATCCAAAATGTTCTTTTAAAAAGAAGTGAAAAAGAATAAGAAGAGTTAGATTGTAAAATAAAAGTTGCAGAGGACTTTAGAGAGCGACCAAGTGGAACTCTAGTGCTGCAGGCTGCCGATTACAGTAGGTACCTTTTTACTAAATTTGATACAGCAGAGTGCTACTACCCTATTCTGTATGACTACACTAGGGACTAAAAGTAGCTATGTTTCGCTGTCATATTCGATCACGCAGGATGGGGCTTATACAAGGTGTTGAAATCTGTCAACCTAAGCTGGGAGACTTCACTACGGCAATGAAGATATCGTTAAGCGTTCCAGCAAGGGTTCATCAGCTACGAGAGCTTCAAAGGTTTCCTTCCAGCATGGCTGGAGTTGCTATCACTTGGGAACTCCTAACTCTCAGGATAGCTTATTTCATACACAGGAGCAGGAAAGGGGGGGAGCGCCATCTGCTTCCTGTGACCTTCCTTCCCCACCTCCCACTCTTCACCCCAGTGTTATTGGGATGGGGAGCCTCGTAGCTCACTGGTGAGATCATTACTCATAATCCCAAGGTTGCGAGTGATTCCCTGCACGGATAAACATATGGGCCAGTTTCTTTACACCTCTGCTGACCCTGTGCACATAGCCCCCCCAAAATTGTTGAATATTCCATGAATAGAAAAACATTAGAAAACTATTTTTTAAATGTATATTTCGATGTTTCAGAGCGAGTTGAGGGATTTCTGACTTGTTTTAGCCAATTGTGGTGAGTCCTATCTAAGAGAAAATTAGAAAACTCTGAAGCCTCCTGGAATGTTACATTATGTGTAAGAAAAACTTCAGTCTTGTGTAAGAAACTCCAGGACCTACTGGAAGTATTCAAGTGTTGGATAATATATGCCAGTGTACCTATTGATACCATAAATAGTAAATATTATTGGGCCACTTGTAGCACACTGGTCACACCTTTCCGCTCACAACCGAAAGGTCTCTTGTTCAATTTTCGTACACGTACCTGCAGATTACCTGCCAACGATTCCAGGGATCACTGCCTCTCCATGTCCCGGGCCCAGACCAGTCTTCCTGTTTGGTGCTGGCTCCACACAGTCCAACTAAGGCAACTAAGTACGTCCAACAGGAACAAACTTGAACTTGCCAATTTCCCCTCTTGAAGAGAGCCAGGGGTCTGTTGAAAAGTATTACTTTACACCCATGGTTTTCATTATGGTATTTTGCAGCAAATCTCTTTACACTGCTACCCTTGTTTCCCAAATAGTAAAATATGTATTTGGGTGTTAGTCGACTATTGTGGGTCGTATCCTGGAATTTTTTGATGCACCTATGTAAAAAAACTACTGCTTGATGGGCAAAAATGAGTGTTGGTTATAAGGCATTAATATATATGCTTGTACGTAAATATTAAATAAAACCCCTGCCAGTGTTCCTAATGTTCATGAGTCTATACTATAACATTGTACTTGCCTATATTTTACCATACACTGAGTGTATTCACCTATTTGCACTCTCGTATTTATGTGTGTGCGTGCATGCGTGTTGGCGTGAGTGTGTGCGTGCGCGCGTTCGTGCGTGCTTATACACAGCTCGAGACCTTTTGGTCTCAACAGACCGTCTTCAGTTAACACTTTTCATCAGAAAGGATAATTTAGGTAATAAATTGAGAGATCATGCCACTGCATATTAACTCGATCTCTCGATTGCTTATATTGTTCTTTCTGATACTAAGTGTCAATTTGTCCTGTTTCCTGACGAACCTTACCGAACCTAACCTAACCAAGTGTCAGTTCCTAAAAATGGTCTGTTGAAACCTAAAGGACTTGAGCTATGTTATTCCTATCTGTTACTTTCTTGCTTATTTGGTATCACTCATCACGACACACACACACACACACACACACACACACACACACACACACACACACACACACACACACACACACACACACACACGAGATGGCAGGGAAGTCAGTAGACGAGATGATGGAATATATGACAACAATTTGCAAGGAAGCTGAGGAGAGGTTTATACCCAAGGGTAACAGGAGAAGCGAAAAAGACAGGATGAGCCCATGGTTCACCCAAAGGTGCAGGGAAGCCAAAACCAAGTGTGCAAGGGAATGGAAGAGGTACAGAAGGCAAAGAACCCCGGAGAATAAGGAGAGCAGTCGTAGAGCCAGAAATGAATATGCACAGATCAGAAGGGAGGCCCAAAGACAGTACGAGAATGACATAGCAGCGAAAGCCAAATCTGACCCAAAGCTGCTGTACAGCCACATCAGGAGGAGAACAACAGTCAAGGACCAGGTGATCAGGCTGAGGAAGGTAGGAGGGGAGGTCACAAGAAATGACCGGGAAGTGTGTGAGGAGCTCAACATGAGATTCAAAGAGGTGTTCACAGAGGAGATAGAAGGGCCTCCAGAAAGGAGGAGAGGTAGGGTACACCATCAAGTGCTGGACACAATACACACAAATGAGGAGGAAGTGAAGAGGCTACTAAGCGAGCTAGATACCTCAAAGGCGATGGGGCCAGATAACATCTCTCCATGGGTCCTGAGAGAGGGAGCAGAGGAGCTATGTGTACCCCTAACAACGATCTTCAACACATCTATCGAAACAGGGCAACTACCTGAGGTTTGGAAGACAGCAAATGTAGTTCCAATTTTTAAAAAGGAGACAGGAACGTAGCACTAAACTACAGACCAGTGTCACTGACATGTATTGTATGCAAGGTCATGGAGAAGATAGTCAGGAGAAGGGTGGTTGAGCACCTAGAAAGGAATGAGCTTATCAACGACGGCCAACACGGTTTCAGGGACGGAAATCCTGTGTCACAAACCTACTGGAGTTCTACGACAGGGTGACAGCGATAAGGCAAGAGAGAGGGGTGGGTAGATTGCATATTCTTGGATTGTAAGAAGGCGTTTGACACAGTTCCACACAAGAGATTAGTGCAGAAGCTGGAGGACCAGGCAGGGGTAACAGGAAGGCACTACATTGGATCAGGGAATACCTGTCAGGAGACAGCAGCGAGTCATGGTACGTGGCGAGGTGTCAGAGTGGGCGCCGGTGACGAGCGGGGTTCCACAGGGGTCAGTCCTGGGACCAGTGCTGTTTCTGGTATTTGTGAACGACATGACGGAAGGAATAGACTCCGAAGTGTCCCTGTTTGCAGATGATGTGAAGTTGATGAGAAGAATTCAATCGGACGAGGACCAGGCAGAACTACAAAGGGATCTGGACAGCCTGCAAGCCTGGTCCAGCAACTGGCTCCTGGAGTTCAACCCCACCAAGTGCAAAGTCATGAAGATTGGGGAAGGGCAAAGAAGACCGCAGACGGAGTACAGCCTAGGGGGCCAGAGACTGCAAACCTCAATCAAGGAAAAAGATCTTGGGGTGAGTATAACACCAGACACATCTCCTGAGGCGCACATCAACCAAATAACTGCTGCAGCATATGGGCGCCTAGCAAACCTAAGAACAGCATTCCGACATCTTAATAAAGAATCGTTCAGGACCCTGTACACTGTGTACGTTAGGCCCATATTGGAGTATGCAGCACCAGTTTGGAACCCACACCTAGCCAAGCATGTGAAGAAGCTCGAGAAAGTGCAAAGGTTTGCAACAAGACTAGTCCCGGAGCTAAGGGGTATGTCCTACGAGGGAGGTTAAGGGAAATCGACCTGACGACACTGGAGGACAGGAGAGATAGGGAGACATGATAACAACATATAAGATACTGAGAGGAATTGACAAAGTGGACAGAGACAGAATGTTCCAGAGATGGGACACAACAACAAGGGGACACAGATGGAAGTTGAAGACTCAGATGAATCACAGAGATGTTAGGAAGTATTTCTTCAGTCACAGAGTTGTCGGGAAGTGGAATAGTTTAGGAAGCGATGTAGTGGAGGCAGGCTCTATACATAGCTTTAAGCAGAGGTATGATAAAGCTCATGGCGCAGGGAGAGTGACCCAGTAGCGGCCAGTGAAGAGGCGGGGCCAGGAGCTTTGAATCGACCCCTGCAACCACAACTAGGTGAGTACAACTAGGTGAGTACACACACACACACACACACACACACACACACACACACACACACACACACACACACGGCACTAGAGGACAGGAGGGTTAGGGGAGACATGATAACGACATATAAAATACTGCGAGGAATAGATAAGGTGGACAGAGACAAGATGTTCCAGAGAGGGGACACAGAAACAAGGGGTCACAATTGGAAGTTGAAGACTCCTATGAGTCAAAGGGATGTTAGGAAGTATTTCTTCAGTCATAGAGTTGTCAGGAAGTGGAATAGCCTAGAAAGCGACATAGTGGAGGCAGGAACCATATATAGTTTTAAGACGAGGTTTGATAAAGCTCATGGAGGAGGGAGAGAGAGGACCTAATAGCAATCAGTGAAGAGGCGGGGCCAGGAGCTATGAATCGACCCCTGCAACCACAAATATAGGTGAGTATAAATAGGTGAGTACACAGGGGTAACAGGAATAATGAAAAAGCCAGGATGAGCCCGTGGTTCACCCAAAGTTGCATGGAGACCAAAACCAAGTGTGCTAGGGAATGGAAGGAGTATAGAAGGCAAAGGACCCAGGAGAATAAGGAGAGCAGTCGTAGAACCAGAAATGAATATCCACGGTAAGAAGGGAGGCCCAACGACAATATGAAAATGACATAGCAGCGAAAGCCAAATCCGACCCAAAGCTGTTGTACAACCACATCAGAAGGAACACAACAGTCAAGGACCAGGTGATCAGGCTAAGGAAGGAAGGAGGAGAGATCACAAGAAACGACCGCGAAGTATGTGAGGAACTCAACATGAGATTCAAAGAAGTGTTCACAGAGGAGACAGAAGGGACTCCAGAAAGACGGAGAGGTGGGGTACACCACCAAGTGCTGGACACGATACATGCAACCGAGGAAGAAGTGAAGAGGCTGCTGAGTGAGCTAGATACCTCAAAGGCGATGGGGCCGGACATCTCTCCATGGGTCCTGAGAGAGGGAGCTGAGGCTGTGTGTACCCCTAGCAACAATATTCAACACATCATCGAAACGGAGATTACCTGAGGTATGACAGACAGCAAATGTAGTCCCAATTTTTAAAAAAGGATACAGACATGAAGCACTAAACTACAGACCAGTGTCACTGACATGTATAGTATGCAAGGTCATGGAGAAGATTATCAGGAGAGTGGTGGAACACCTAGAAAGGAATGAGCTTATCAACGACGGCCAACACTGTTTCAGGGACGGGAAATCCTGTGTCACAAACCTACTCGAGTTCTATGACAGGGTAACAGCAGTAAGACAAAAGAGGGGCGGGTAGATTGCATTTTCTTGGACTGTAAGAAGGCGTTTGACACAGTCCCACACAAGAGATTAGTGCAAAAGCTGGAGGACCAGGCAGGGATAACAGGAAAGGTACTCCAGTGGATCAGGGAATACCTGTCAGGAAGACAGCAGCGAGTCATAGTACGTGGCGAGGTGTCAGAGTGGGCGCCTGTGACTAGTGGGGTTCCACAGGGGTCAATCCTTGGACCGGTGCTGTTTCTGGTATTTGTGAACGACATGACGGAAGGAATAGGCTGCAAGCCTGGTCCAGCAATTGGCTCCTGGAGTTCAACCCCACCAAGTGCAAAGTCATGAAGATTGGGGAAAGGCAAAGAAGACCGCAGACGAAGTACAGTCTAGGGGGGACAGAGGCTACAAACCTCACTCAAGGAAAAAGATCTTGGGGTGAGTATAACACCAGGCACATCTACTGAGGCGCACATCAACCAAATAACAGCTGCAGCATACGGGCGCCTAGCAAACCTAAGAACAGCATTCCGAAATCTTAATAAGGAATCGTTCAGGACCCTGTACACTGTACGTTAGGCCCATATTGGAGTATGCAGCACCAGTTTGGAACCCACACCTAGCCAAGCATGTAAAAAAACTAGAGAAAGTGCAAAGGTTTGCAACAAGACTAGTCCCGAAGCTAAGGGGTATGTCTTACGAAGAGAGGTTAAGGGAAATCGACCTGACGACACTGGAGGACAGGAGAAATAGGGGGGACATGATAACGACATATAAAATACTGAGAGGAATTGACAAGGTGGACAAACAGAATGTTCCAGAGATGGGACACAGCAACAAGGGGACACAGTTGGAAGTTGAAGACTCAAATGAATCACAGAGATGTTAGGAAGTATTTCTTCAGTCACAGAGTGGTCGGGAAGTGGAATAGCTTGGGAAGCGATGTAGTGGAGGCAGGTTCCATACATAGCTTTAAGAAGAGGTATGATAAAGCTCATGGCGCAGGGAGAGTGACCCAGTAGCGGCCAGTGAAGAGGCGGGGCCAGGAGCTATGTCTCGACCCCTGCAACCACAACTAGGTGAGTACACACACACACACACACACACACATATATATATATATATATGCAAGACAACCACTATGAAAAAATAGAAGAATTCCAAGCGTCGTGACTACTCACATTATCCTTGATAATGTGAGTAGTCACGAAAGCGCTTGAATTCTTCATTTTTTCATAGTGGTTGTCTTGCATATTTTGATATCACCTGTTTACTGTGATCTTTTATATATATATATATATATATATATATATATATATATATATATATATATATATATATATATATATATATATATATATCGATACCATCAAAATTGACCAATATTCAGCGATACCGATCAGTTTTTGGCTAATACCAATATTTTGCCACGCCCCTAGTAGTCACATAATGAAATACGTAATATATTACAACTATAAATGCATACTAGTATAGGTACTGCATACTACCTGCATGTACTGTACGTTGCTGACTTAAAGGATCAAGCAGTCACTGTATCTTCCCCTTCTCTCTCCTTGTTTCTTGCTCTTCACTGTATGGCAGCGCTGGTGGGTCAGTTACAGTAGGTGACACTCTCCGTGTTCCTCACTTGCTCTACACTGCTACATTATATATTCATGTCTCTGGACCTCTCCGTGCATCCTCTATGGATATCTGTGTGTATACGTGCCTCTTGCTAGGTATTAGACAGGTGTTGAAGTTGGGTTTAAGGTACTCTTGATGTAAACGACTCCTGTATTTTTTCTTTCCAAGGTTCCCATTCAGTAATTTGAGAATGCCTTTCCTGATCGGTTTCGAACTTTCAAGGCTGGTGTATGCTACCTAGAGAAGGTTCGAATTGTTATTGGCTGTATTGATGCCAATTACAATTTCAGTGTAATGACTTGAGAATGCCTCTTCTGAACGCCCTCAAAAATGTACAGTGATGAAGGCTCAGGTACATTTTAGGCTGTATAAGTGCAAATTTACCAATATATAATGTGGGGATTATTGGTTTCCATGCCATAACTGGAGAACGCCTCTTCTGATCAGCTTCAGACTTCGGATTGATTGGTTATGCGATATACAGGTGCCAATTTGCCAGTTCAGCTTCAAATTTCAGATCGGTTTGGGCAGTATAGATGCCAATTTATTGATCAAATTGGATATCGGTTTTCGTTCAGTAAATTGAGATTGCTTGTTTCTAACGGCTTCAAACTTATAATACTGGTGTATCTTACCCAAAGAAAATATCACATTTTGATTGGGCTTTGTAGGTGCCAGATTACCATTTATATTTAAAATTTAATGACGTACCATACCCTTCTGAAGTACTAAGAAATTGTGGTATCGAATTGAAAAAAAAATAAATGTCATATCGTGTTTATTCTACACATTTCATTTTATTTTTATGCAATTTTCTTTAGCTATATATTAAATACGTACTAGTTTTTATCCTACCACAACAATTTCAGAAAATTAAACGTATTCAAGCTTCTAGTTATATTTTAAATACCATAATTTAACATATCTATCATAGACAACTGCTCAGAGTTTCATAAAGATAGATTTGTTGATTTCTGTGATATGCCAGCAGCGAGGCTAGCTCCCTGAAAATGAGTCTCTTGCATTATGTAGCAGCTAAAGTCTACTGTCATAGCGAATCTAGTTTCATCTGATATTTTAATGTGTGTGAGTGGGTTGAGTTGTAGCTACTGGGCTTTTTTAAAAATGTTGATCTACTGCTTCTAGGCCTTTTTGAAGGTGTTTAGCAACACAGAACCATAGAACGAAAGGAACATGTAAAAGACCTAGGCATAATGTCAGCTGACCTATCTGTTTAAAAATATAATAAAGCAAATGCTATGAAGTCCAAGAAAATGACAGGGTGGATAATGAGAACTTTTAAAACAAGAGAAACAATGCCAGTGGTAACATTACTCAGATCACTTGTGCTCTCTTTTGGAGTGCCACTCAAGTGTTAACAGTTCTGTTCCATGCTTATGAAGTAGAGCTGAAAAAAAGAGTATTTACTACCTGTATAGAGCTAATAAAGTATTAAACTACTAGGAACACATCAAAGAACTGGAGAGACGGCAAGAGAGATTTGCAATAATATACACTTAGAAAATATTGGAGGGCCTATTACCAAATCGGCACACTACCATAATTTACTCAAGTAAGAGGTAATAGAAGGAAGTGTAAAATATACCCGGTGAAAAGCAGGGAAGCTGTGGGAACAACACGAGAACACTGTATTAATAACCCTAGGCCTAAATTTTCAACTTGCTACCAGCAGATATGAAAAATATTGCTGAAACCAGTGTAGAGATCGAAAGGAAACTATATCACTACCTCCCTGGTGTGCCAGATTAACCAGGCTATGATGGATATGTGAGCCAGGGCCTCCAGCAGCAACAGCCTAGATGACCAGGCAATCTACAGGGAGGCCTAGCCGGGGGAGTAGGAAAATTCTCGAGACAGGTCACAAGTGCTATGCTTTATTATTATTTTCACGAATGCGTTGACTATTATTTCATGTAGGGAATGCTAAACTGGTACGGGGTATACAGGATCGGGGGTATAGAAAGCAGTCATATTCGATCCAGGGTTAGGAAAGGAAAGGTAGCTCAAATTCTATCAAGCCCTCACCGGCATCAACGCACCTTTCTTGAAGGAATGTGTTGAGCTAAAGCTCCTGGGCAAATGTTGATCTCCGGCTCCAGGAGCCGGAGATCAACTTCTTAGAGAGGTGTTCTACGGCTCCTGGACCTCTTGGAAGGGTTGAATTATAGCTCCTAGTTTTTTTGAGGAAATTGAGCTGCCAGCACACTGCCTCTTGAGGGTTTTGAGGCACATCTGCTGTCTACCAGACGAGGCCTCAAGCCACGGTTTGAGGCCTCGTCCATTTTGTTTATTCATTGACATTTGTTTATTACAATTACAGCTTATCGTCAATTTAGGGTAGTTTAGGTAATGGTGGTAGAACGGTTTCTAACAATTTCCTTAATTTAAATTTACTAGTGCAAACTTATCCTAAGACTGACGTAATACACTATTTATTTAAATTAATAAATACACTATATACTATTGTATCTCTGGATGCCACCTTTCGGATTCCGGGGGTGGTGGCCGAAGGCTGTATGCTTTGTGGCAGATATCCTGCCGCCCTTTCTTTTGTCCGCGGAGGTGGCTCGGTGGATGTGAGGTTGCTATCCCAGATTGCTGGTTTACTGGCATGAAGGGTAGGGTATGGCACGGGTTCCATGCAGCTTCTGCACTACTTGGTGTTGAGGTCCTCGTGGGCGCGGAGGGGGATTTACGCCCCTTTCTTTCCTCCTAGGAGCTATTCCTCCACGTTCCCCCCATTTTTTATTCTTTTTTTTATTTTTATTTTATTTTTTTTTCTTACAAACAAAAAGAAAGAAGTAACCTCACCATGGATGCCCTAATCCGTGAACCTACCCCTGGGCCCCTTCTTGATACCGCACCTAGTTCTGACCCTACCTCGTTAATGGACAACTCTTCGGACAACTCTAATACCCCTGTACCTCTTGCTGGTGCCGGTTCGTCACCTGCTTCAGGTACCAGGGTTCCGACTTTCCCTTTTGATACGTCTGACCTTCGCTATTCTCTGACCTTGATTCTGGCTTCTCCCCTAATGGTGCAGCAATTTTCGAATTGCCAGCCCATAACATGTCGGACAGCCTCCGGTCCCTCATCCAAACGACCAAGACCCTTACATGACGACTCGACACTTCCTGCTCATTCATCTTAGAAACGACCAGCTCGTCACGCACTCCCCTTAAATGCTCTGTTTCACACTACTCAATGGACAAAGTTTTTTACTCTACGACCGACCTCTCCTAATACCTATCTTTCCGATCATAGTATTGGTAAAGCTCTCCTACGCCATGTAGGTAAAGATATCTCATTTCATGCTCTCAAGAGCGGCACTCGCATCATCACGGTCCAGAATGCTGGCCAAGCTTGCGATCTTTCCCTCCTTACGACCATAGATACTATTCCTATCACTATTGACAAGCATCATTCTCTCAATTCTTGTAGTGGTACTGTCATTTTACCCCACACCATTGTCCAACGGAATTTCCAGACATGTGGTGATGACATTTTGGAGCAGCTTGAGCTCCAAGAACTCCCTATCCTTAAAGTTGACACTTTTGTCCTCCCTGCCAATAAGCGAAGACGTTATCCTTGCAATATAGCTCGTTTAACATTTGACAGCCGTGAACTTCCACCTTCGGTCTACATTGCAGGTCAACGTTTACAAGTTCGAAAGGTGACCCCTACACCGCAACAGTGTAGAAACTGCTGGCATTTTGGTCATTCAGCGAAATATTGCAGGTCCATGGTCGAATGCCCAGTCTGTGGTGCCGACGACCATGCCAGTCCTTCTTCTAATCTATCTCCCTCTTGCCTTAACTGTCATGAGGCACATCCATCGTACTCTCGCCGTTGTCAGGTTTACCTGAATGAGCGGGAAATCCGTCGTCTCAAAGAGGCGGAAGGCTTCTCATATGCTATGGCCGTCTCTCATCTACGCCTTCAAGGGAGACTTCCCCGTATTTAATATTCTCACATTGCTAAACATCGCCCCACTTGTGGGGTCCCAACTTCCCCGGCTTCCTCTGTGGTCGCCCCATCCTCAGTCACCCTTGTCTCGAATCCTTTTGCTGTTCTTGGCTCCGAGGTCCCTACCTCGGCATCTCATACTGTCCACACCCCTTCCTCTACTCACTCGCACAGTTCTGTGTCTACACGCCCTCGTTCACCACCTAAACCTCAGCGCCCACCTTCTCATAAGTCCGGCAAAAAATCCCCATTGCCGGGTTCTTCACCTCCGACTAGTTCTGTAACGTGTGTGGAGGTTCATCCTCCTCCTCATTCAATGTCTTCATCCCCTGTCCCCTCCCACGTTCCTTCCTTGACTGCCCCACCCCAGGCCGCTTCCACTCCTGTCCCCTCCCAAGCCCCTTCGACAGTTTGTACCGTCTATGGTCTCCCAGATTGTCGCTCACACTCCTTTCATCTCTAATGTGGTCCCACATCCTGCATCTATGACTTTCGAAATGCTGGAGGCTATTGCAGGATTTATTGCAGAGACTGAACCGTTGATGGACACCACTCCACCTCCGGTTCCTCCTCTCTCTTCTCCATCTACCCCCCCTCCTTCCTTCACAGCGTCCCACTCCTTATCATGATGCACATTGCATTCGCTATTATGTTCGCTCCCATGACCTCCGCAATCTTCCATGTATAGGATTGTCACAGATGTTAGTAGGCGCTCTTTATTTGTCTGTCGCCCCTGTTTACTTCGTCCCTTTTCTCTTCGTCCCTTTTCTCTTCGTCTACATTCACTCTTGTTCATGTGACATCTCCCTTTCCCCTACCCCCTTGCGAAGTTCCTGCTGTCCGTGTCTGTTCTATTCCTCTTCCTTGCGCGAAAGCTCAACTACCTACGGCGGCTTCTCGCTCTTTTTCTCTAGACCACTTCCGTTCTCATTCCCATGCCATCGCAGTATACACCGATGGTTCAGAGTCATCTGACGGCGTCTGATTCGCAGCAGTGTTTCCGGACAGAGTCATGCGAGGGCATCTATTACCCTCGGCTAGCATATTTACAGCTGAATTGTATGCCATTCTTGTGGCACTTATCCGTATTGTATCTATGCCTGTATCACCATTTGTGGTCGTTTCAGACTCCCTTAGTGCTTTACAGGCTATCCGTAAAATTGATACACCTCACTCCCTAGTTTTTCGTATCCAACTTTGGTTACGCCATATCTTTAGCAAGCACAAAGATATTGTTTTTTGTTGGGTCCCTGGTCATGTTGACGTTCAGGGCAATGAACAGGCAGACACTGCTGCGCGGTCAGCAGTACATGACCTTCCAGTTTCATATAGAGGTGTTCTTTTCACGGACTATTTTGCGGTCATTGCTACCCACCTTCGCACCCGTTGGCAACAACGCTGGTCTGACCTGCTAAATAACAAACTTCATTCTATTAAACCGATTATAGGTTTCTGGCTTTCTTCTTGTCACCAGTGTCGAGGTTGGGAAACTACACTCTCCCGTCTTCGCATCGGCCACACTCGTCTTACTCACGGGTATCTCATGGAGAGGCTCCCTGCCCCTCTCTGTGAGCATTGTCAGGTTCCAGTGTCTGACATATTCTGTTGGACTGCCCACTCTATCAACGAGCACGCAGAATTTACCTCCAACGGCGTCTTTGCTCTGCGGCCCTTTCTTTACCTTCTCTTCTTGCAGATGGACCCTCCTTTAATCCTGACTCTCTCATTGACTTTTTGACATAAACTGACTTACTACACAAACTCTGAAGATTATACCTCTAGCACCTCCCTCAGTCCCTTCTACCTCGATCTCTTGCTACCCTCTATCCCTGCACTATCCACCGTCCTGCTGCACTCCATACCCTACTAATCATCCATCTCCCTCTTACAACCCATTCTCCCTGTGTGGAGTAATGTGCTCCTACGATAATGTACTGTAAGTGTAAAGCTTGCTACTTAGCTTATTGATGAATCCAAGATGTCGCAGCCGTCCCCAACACCTTCTCAGGGGATCCATCTATGGCCTCATTCTCCACAGGGCTGTAAGGTAAACATCAAGTGAGTATAATTATTGCCCTAAAGGAGCATATGCCCATATTTCAGTCTTTAATGGACTGAAAGGCGGTTTACTCACTTGTTTGGACTTAAAAGTCCACGCATAACCGCCGTCAATAGGTAAATTTTGATGCTCTTGACATTCAAGAACTGCGCAGTCCCCTGCCTGACAAGAACATAAAAACATACCTTGCTCTTGTAACGTGAGCGATGGTGTTGGCTCCACCATATACGGCGGAAATGCTGTCTTGATTGTAGAACGCCGCTGATGAGTCACCGTCTTGTTTCGATGGAGTTCACTTGCGATTGTCTCTACGTTTGTCTTTTAGCAGTAAGAAGCTGCGCACACTTCTGAATATACTGCGATTTTATTCACTAACGCGCTGGAACAGAGCGCCGTAGGACCCCTCGTGTCGTATGACCTCTTCAGAGCCCGTATTCAATCTGACTCCCCTTGCAGCCTCGTGGTGCCTCGTTGGGCTTGATCACTGAGGTCAGCACAATTTCAACAATTGCTACATACTGCTACAAGTGGCAATTAAAATGTTTGTGTTCTCTAAATTTCAATCACTGGAACACATGATTGTAATTTTCAAGTGTAGAAACTAATACAACAGTTTACTGTAATCTTCCTGTTACGGCAAAGAGTTACATTTATCTCAAATGACTATTAAGTCACATACACACTCGCTGTTACTTGGTCAGACCACGTGACACACTGTGGTCAGTACATCTGGTCTGTGTTAATTTGTTTATGCACCCAGACTCGCCTCGTCTGGCCCCTTCCTAAGGGCAGAAAGGGTGGGACCCTTAACAAGGGTAGTAAGGGTGCATACCCCCCTCCTTTGGAGAATTTTCTCCACACCCTGCATCCTGCAATAACCTGCAGCGCTGTATAACCCCTGTGGTTTAGCGCTTCTATTTGATAATAATAATAATAATACATGGTAAACAATTTATATTTAATAGAAGTAGAAAATTGGAATTTATTCTGCTCAAAATGAGCGCCAAGCTTTTTTTAAAAAAAAAAAAAAAAAAAAACCAACGGTGAAAGCTTGAAGCCGAACAGAAAGGTATTCTCTAGTAATCGATCTGATTCCAACGATTCCAATTTTGTTAGGTAAAAGGACACAAGTGCAACTAATGTGATATTTTATTGTGGCGACGTTTCGCTCTCCAGGAGCTTTGTCAAGCCGTTACAAACAATACATGGACACAGGGTGGTATATATAGGCTTAGTGAGGTGTAATACTAGTGGTAGTAGTAGTAATAGTTATAGAAGTACGTAGTAGTAATACAATATGGTAGAACAATCAACTCGCACATAAGTAAAAGGTTATAAAAGATATTACTTTACTTGGGTAGCATAAAAATAGGTTAGACAAATATTTCTGTTGGTGGTTGGATTTGAGAAGTGTGTTCTTAACAATTTCAGTAAAATTTCAAATTTCCACTTATTCGTATTAAACTTGTCTTATATCATCCTTCTTATAAAATACTCCATCATTAATATTATGAAGCCGATCAGAAGAAGCATTATTTAGTTATTCAATATAAATGGCTATAACTAATTATTCAATAACATTGGCAAGTTCACCACACCAGTGGTGAAAATTCATTTTCCAGTTACGGCAGAAAATTTTAATGAGTATTAGCCTGGCTGTAAGATGCATCAGTCATTAAATATTGAAGCCTCTCAGAAGAATTAGGCTGAAAATGATTTAATAGGAACAAAAGTTTCTCTTTTCTATACCCCGGTGGTTTAGCGCTTAGTTTTGATTATAATAATACTCTTTCTATACAAAATGGACAAATATAGACCTATACACTTGAATTTCACACTCCACCGCCGAAGAATTAGAAGGCATCTTTTTCAAACGTTTGAAGCTGCACTCCTGTTTGGGAATGGATTCAACAACTTTGGTCCTAGGGCATGTATGTATGCCATTTGTTCCAAGAATCTGACTCTACCCTATCGGTTGCAGCCTTCTTGAGTTATAAACTGAAGAAAAATGTTGGGGAAGAAAAAAAAAAAAGGAACAAATCAGCAACCATTTTAGGTTTTCTTTCGGGGATATCTAATTTAGGTTATATAAAAAAAAACAAGTTAAACTATTTTTTTATTATATCGAAAGACTCGATATTACTATATCGAAAGACTCGATATTATTATATCGAAAGACTATTTAAACTCTGCTGCTAAAACCGTGACCCGTATGAGTCATAGTTTTAACAGCAGAGACATATACAGTTTAGTAGTGTCTTTGGAAGCGACATTTCCACAGATAGTAATTAAGATTAGCCATATCTGATGTTGCATCTCCGTGCTGCAGTCGTTATCGTACAAGTACCCTTGTTGTACACCAGTGAATCCAGTGCATTATTCCATTTGTGTTAGATCCTCTAGATTTCCAGGAAGAGTAATATTGAGGGCTCATTTGAATGATGAATAGGATACTATGGAATATCTAGGGCGCAGAGTTTTTAATTTGAACCCCGTGGTGTAGCAGGTCTGGTCAGGATTACAATAGAGAGTTCATTATATAGACCTAAGACCCACGAATTATAAATACCTTATTTGGAATTAAAGTATGATTGATGGTTAGTAATTAGATAGGCTTTACACCTTAACCGCAGCACTGATTAATGTTTGACGTTTTTTGTGAATAAAAATAAAATTAACCAATCCTCATTTTACTATGTTATTTTATTAACGGTCCAACATATTAATGTCTAAATGCTTCCAGTTTATTGAAAATCGTAGTTTATGTAAATTTAGGTACGTTAGGTTGTGTTAGGTTAAATTATATTCACGTTGACTGAAAAAGTAGGTTTAACCACACATTTGCAAATATAAATTGGCCGCAGTACTTGTCCCAACAAGGCAGAGAAAGAACAAAAACAGGCAGCGTTCAAATTGTGCGAGACTAAGCCTCAGTGTTATAGTACATTGTTGAATAGTACATTGTTGATACCGAGAGCACTGCTGGAGTGTCCAGTGCTACGGGAATTCCCGTACTTTATCACTTTGTCTTAACTACTGAAATTGTCTCTACGTTTAATTCATGTGTTTTTCAATGTATATTTGTTGCCGTTTGTGGTTCTTGCTTATTCTTATCGTTTTCCATATTTTCTATTATATATTTAGTTTTTAGTGCATACTATTATTCAATTATTCGTGTGTACTTCTGGGAGGTTAACTTTGGTATGGCTTGACATGAGGAAGACAGTAGTACCTCTAAACCACCGCACCATTAGACAAACTGTTAACAGATTCCTGCTGATTTGGAATCTAATTACCAAGGCACTGTGGGACCTCTGCGGGTTTAGCGCTCCCAATTGAATCTATAATTTGTACCTATTACTTGGATGCATTTAGGTTTCAATTCAAGTTCTAATAACCATTCAACTAAGTGGTTCAAGCATATGGACCTCACTAAACTTGGGAATGATCTCTGACAGAACCGACCGCCCCACCCATAGCTTTCATTATCAACATAATACCAGAAGCGCCATAAATATCAAGTTGACTATCCAGGGAAACTAGTACATTTTGGAAATGGCTAGGACTTCAGTACATTTTGAAAATGGCTAAAACTTCGGTACATTTTGAAAAAGGCTAAAACTTTAGCAAAGCCTTAAGTAACCTCTACAACAAATTGGACAGTAGAATTAAAAAAAATACCCACTAAAAATACTGAACAATTCATGGTTCACAAAAGTTGTATATAAAACTATAAACCAAACCATAACTACCAAAAGAAATTTACACTAAGCCAAATCTTCAAAGATTATATTTTTCTTTATAGTATAAGCCTTAACGTTTTTATACTATAAGGATAAGAAAGTCAAAGTGCAGGGACTGTTTATTACTGTTGCTCTCTCTATTTTGATTTGTTTAATATTACTTCCATTTTAATCTTAAAAAATTAAATATTCACTTTTTGTTACTGTCTTTCCAGTTTCTCAGTCCTTGTTGCTGTCTTAGCAGTTTCTCAGTCCTTGTTGCTGTCTTAGCAGTTTCTCAGTCCTTGTTGCTGTCTTAGCAGTTTCTCAGTCCTTGTTGCTGTCTTAGCAGCTTCTCAGTCCTTGTTGCTGTCTTAGCAGTTTCTCAGTCCTTGTTAACTGTCTTACCAGTTTCTCAGTCCTTGTTGCTGTCTTACCAGTTTCTCAGTCCTCCTTGTTGCTGTCTTAGCAGCTTCTCAGTCCTCCTTGTTGCTGTCTTAGCAGCTTCTCAGTCCTCCTTGTTGCTGTCTTAGCAGCTTCTCAGTCCTCCTTGTTGCTGTCTTAGCAGCTTCTCAGTCTTTGTTAACTGTCTTACAAGTTTCCCCTTCCTTCTTACTAACTTCCCAATTACTCAGTCGTTGTTACTATCTTTCCAGTTTCTCAGTCCTTGTTACTATCCTACTAGTATTTTCAGCCCTTGTTACTGTGTCACCAGTTTTCCAGTCCTTGTTACTGTCTTTCCAGTTACTCAGTCCTTGTTACTGTCTTTCCAGTTACTCAGTCCTTGTTACTATCCTTTTGTTATCTTACTGGTTACTTAATCCTTGTTACAGTTTCTCAGTCCTTGTTACGCTGTTAGCAGTTTCGTTTTATGACATTTCCGGTTTATTATCAACACATTTAAAAAGCGGCTGCACCAGATAAAGAGAGACTTCAAATAACTTGTAGCCTTGAAACCTTCAAGGAGGGTGCCTTGATGCCGTTGAAGGGCTCTTAACTCAAGGTATTGAAGCTACCATCCCTTTGGCTCAAACCTGATTACCATCAGGCGCTACATAACCTTTGAGAGTTTAGCGCTTCCCCATGAATACTCTTAACAGCCAATAGCAAAAGCTGATTATTTAAATGTTTTGATTTTATATTGTTATCGTGCCAATTTAACTGATGGTTAAGTGTTAGTGTTTGTAATTTGTTTGGAAGTGCCTCTGAACATCGTAGCGGCACTCGTGGCGGAACGTTTCATCAATAAACATCTTGAAGAGACCAAGTCTCTATCTACATACTCTCGGTATCACCATACCTTCCCCAGTCCTCTCAGCAGTGTTTTGTAGATATTACACAATAAATACGCACGATGAACATAGTTACCTCTTCACTCTCACTGAAGCTAACCTTTTACCATTCATTGTTAATGCTGCTGCCGAAGGGCTCTTGATCTAAAGAACTGGATTTATCGTTCCCCTTGGATGGAGCCTGATTGTCTCCCATTCCTCAGGTGCTTTCCCTGAAAAAAATGAAAGTAAATGTTAAATTTTGTGGGTTACTAGGGCAACTTCTGCTGACATAATAAAGTGCTACACAGGTTGATGACTTGGCAAGCTATTTATGTATAAACTGAAAGGAATCCTTCCTAAGCCGTGTGCCGAGCTTCTAACTCGTTGAGGGTAGTTTCATTGTGCTGATTTGCAACTAATCCCACCAGAGTTTTCTGGGTATAATTTATGATGCATCTTTCTCGCCAGTTATAAGGAGTTTAGTTTAAAGAGCTTCAAGTGTTTTCAATAATTTATTAGTTTTACTGAATTTATATAGACAGTGAAAGTTGTCTGTACGTTCTCCAGGTCTGCAATTTCGCATGCCTTAAAAGGATCATTATTGTACAGCAGTATTCGGCTTGGCATTCCACGCGGTTGTGATAATGACACTGTTGTGATCCTTGAAAGTGAGATCATGTGACACTATCACTTTCCCCTCCCATTAGTCATCAAATTTTCCATAGCGTAAAAATTTAAATTTGTCCTCATTGAACATATTTTATGTGGCGCATTGAAGGACTCTGTTTATATCAACTTGGAGATATGAACTATGCTCAGTGAATGCCACTCATGCAAATTCTAATATCTAAGAAGTGCTATGCTGTATGCTTGTGTTTATGTCGTATACGAGGATGAGAAAATGGAGGTGAGTACAGTGCCGTGGGGAACAGAGTTTTTCACTGTGGCAGCGCCTAACTTAACATTGTTCACTATCTCCCTTTTCATTGTATTTGTTAGAAAGTTACAGATGCATCTGCCCACTTTTCCACTTATTATCTTTGCACTCAGTTTTTGTGTTGTTATACCATGATAGCACATACTGAAGACTTTAGCAATGTATACACTTGATGTGCGTTGTTGTCTTCCAGTGCATGCAAGACTCGTAATGGTCCAATAGATTGTAAGATGTGAATGAATGGTTCAGAGAACCGACGAGTTGGTAAATTAGACACATATGCAACACTTGGGTATCTTTATTGAGGAAACGTTTCGCCACACAGTGGCTTCATCAGTCCATACAAAGGACTGACAACATCGACTCAAGATTGAGGGACTGACAACCTCGCACTCCTCCTGTTCTTCACGATTCTCCTTTGTATGGACTGATGAAGCCACTGTGTGGCGAAACGTTTCTTCAATAAAGATACCCAAGTGTTGCATATGTGTCTAATTTACCAGATTGTAAGATGTAGGAGCGACCTGCTTTAAACCCAGGTGTTGTGAATCCATGTGATTAGCAATCTTGCTTCTTAACTAGTTCTTTGCTGCCATCTTTGTGGAAGAGTTATATCCGATATTTTTAATGACTGTGGGATGACTTGTGTGTCCTGGAAGCTCCATCTCCATAGAACATTTAAGGTATGTGATTGGAATTTCTTGCAGTTCCAATTGAATATAGTTTCATGAGTCTGGGCTTGGGGTGGAGGCCATGAACATGCTGTCAATGCCTTTCTTCATGTCGAGTAGGTTTAGGCCTATGTCTGAAATTTTGGAGAGGTCGGCAGAAGAATATTCGTCCATAAAAAATAAATATTTGTGTTGTCGGTCTTTAGTTTGATTAACGCCTCACTAAACACAATCGCATTAACAGAAAAAAGTAATTTAAGGCAAAAATAAAGAATGATTAGTGTGATTTAATATTGAACATAATATTTCGTAGAGGGTAGTGTGAATATCGGCAGATATGCAAGATCGTAAAACAAAATAATTGGGTAAAATTTTAGTGAGCTTTATCATATTCATAGGTGAGGAACAAGGGCTGAAAATACTAGTAGGATAGGGCTGTAGGAGTGATTCAGCTCCTGAAGAATAGAAGGTAATCAGGTTGGATCCAAAGAAGGGGGAAAGTAGCTCCAATTTCTTGGATCGAGAGCCCATTATACATTTTTATT
Source organism: Cherax destructor (assembly GCA_009830355.1). Classification (NCBI taxonomy): domain Eukaryota; kingdom Metazoa; phylum Arthropoda; class Malacostraca; order Decapoda; family Parastacidae; genus Cherax; species Cherax destructor. Next base: position 47,356 of record WNWK01004933.1, read on the forward strand.
ACGGTAGATTCCCTAAAGGGAGGTACTATGACGCCTGAGGGGCTCGTGATCGAACTTCAGTGCCTAAGATTCCCCGGGCTCTATATGACCCCCAATAAGCTTAGCGCTTCCCCGTGAATAAAACGAATGAATATTACTGTAAAATGTAAAGGTTAAACCATAACTGTGGAAGAATGTTGTGGCTGTGTGAGGACGATCCCGACGCCATGAACACAGTGGTCTTTTATGGTACAGTTGCAACACATGCAAGATGATACCTACTCCAGAAATAGATACAGGGGAGAAAGGAAGGGGAAGAGCGTTGCACCAACATGCTCAAGATATTACATCCACGCCAGATGTCAAGGTGTATTATAAATTAGAACATCTGCGGCAATATTGCAAATCTTTGGATATGTTGAATCACATAGGGAAACAGAAACTATTGTATATATGTATAAAAAACAGCGCAGGCCAAACTGATGTGTATTGCAATAATAATAAAGGAACTTTTGGAGCAGCAGCGGTTTTGTTGATGGTCGTCAAGGTTAACAGCGTAAGCAGGTGGCATTGAAGTGTAGGTTGAAGCTTATTGAGGCCGCAGGCACGTCACCGCGCTAATATTATGTGGTCAGTTTGCGGTGTTGTGGCGGCAAGTGTGGCCGGATTGGTCTATGGTCCACCCAGTGTGCATGATAAGTGGGTTACCAGTGCCAGGGATACGTCTACAACAACAATCATAGTTGGATTATTAACCCTGGAGGGTTAATAACCTTAGACTGTTAAGCAGCGTGATTTTTTCCGACGAGGTCATTAGGTCCTCTAAGTTGCGACCCACAACAGCCGATTAACTCATAGATGTCTATTTACTACTAGATGAACACAGGTAGTAAATGTAGCATTGTTATATGGAAGCACTAAACCCATAGGGATCATACAGAGTATGGGGAATTGGAAGTAATCAGGTTTGATCCAAGAAAGGGAAGGAGAGGTCTGCGTGGAAATCATCATCAGAGCAGATGTAGGAAACGTGACTATACCTTCGCAACACCCACGTCCTTTTGGTTGAGAGTTGAAAGCTCTACCATACACCTTTATATACTTAAGGAAAACAACAATGGAAATGAAACCATACATTTCGACTGCCAACTGCATCCCTCATGCTGTTGGGAATCGAAATATAGAATCTCATTTCCGTTGGTGTGATTCTGTTTACATGTGACATATCCTTCACCATTGACAAATGTTAATTACACTTTTATTATCACTCTTTTTATATATACTCTATGCACATGAGAATTTAGGAACTATTTTATAGACTATTCATAATGCTTGTGTACAGGTGGATTGCGGTGTAAACCATAGCACATTCGATAGGCATTAATGCAGCTCACTAACTGGTAAGGTTCCCAATTTTCGTGCTGCAAATTATGTTGGTGTTTGGGATTATCTGAGCAGAGTAGACCAGGGTAACCTGACTAGGAATTATCGTGAGGAAGGTCAATAGACAGTGGTGATGGATGTCAACGTGACTTTCAAAACCATACATGCCACCAAAACTGCATACATCCCTAATAGAGAAATTAGATCAAATATAAATGACTAGCACTTATGTCCTCTCTGGTTTTACACAAGATACGAATGAAATTCCAGATATCAGTTATACAGGTCAGGACGAGAATATATCCAAAAAGATCAAGGTCGCCTTTGACATGGTCTTCAGGCAAGGAAGATTGAAACCAAACAAGTCACCAGGCCCTGACGAGCTGTTTCCACGGTTTCTAAAGGAATGCAAAGAACTTAGCAAACAATTAACTAGTCTTTAGCTGATCACTACAAATGACTATCGTGTCGGATAAGTGGAAAATGTTATACCCATTTACAAAGCAGGAGATTGGTCTATAATTTGAAGCTAAAGACCAAACGGCCTGGTTAAGTTGATGGAATAGATTTTGCGGATACATTTCGAAACCATGTTGAAAGAAAGAATTTGATCAATGAATTTCAACATGGTTCCACAAATGGGTGTTCTTGCCTTGCGAATTTACTAACCTTTTTCACTAAGGTATTGGAGGCAGCAAACCAAGAAAATGAATAAGGTATTATGTACATGGACTTCAGTAATGTCTTTGATATCAAGTCCCACACAGGAAATGGACGAAGGAAGTAGCTACACATGGTATAAGAAGAAAAATGATCTCATGGGTCGAGTCAGACATGACCAGTAGGCAAAAGTGCATAAATGGGGAGAAATTAGAATGGGTAGTCGTTATAAGTGGTGTGCCACAAGGGTCAGTATTGGGACCCTTGTTCACACTACATAGACAAGGAAGTAAATAACAACATTTGTAAGTTTGCCGATGATGGTAAAACAGGCCATCAGATCATTTTTGATAAGGACACTAGAAAGCTACAGGATGACCTGGATAGATTGACTCCCCGGTTGTAGAAGTGGCAGATGCAGTTCAATGCAGACAAATAACTGGTATTTATAAGCTATATAATGTAGAACCTAGTCAAAATTAATGCTAAAATAATTTAGAAGTTCTTTTCAGCAGAAATTTAAAGCCATGAAAATAGTGCATAAGTTGTCGCAATAAAGCTAATAGGATTCTTGGTTTCAAATCAAGAAGCATAAATAAGTCCTAAGATATTTCTAATTTATATCTTTGATAAATCCTCATCTATATTACGCTGCTCAGTTCTGGTCTCCATATAGCAGAATGGACATAAATGCACTGGAAAATATAGAGAGAAGGATGAAGTTGATCCCATGTATCCTATGAAGATAGGCTGAAGGCACTGAACTTGCATTCTCTGGAAAGACGTATTCAGGTGGTTTGGCCATATAGAGAGGATGGAGCAAAATAGGATGACTTGTAGGTTTGTATAAATTTGTAGTGAAGGGGTAAGTGTCGTCCTAGGAAAAAATGGAGGGAGGGGGTAAAAGAGGTTGTTTGTGCAAGGGTCTTGGACATGCAACAGGCATGTGTGAGCGTGTAATATTTTGTGAAGGGATTCAGGGAAGCCGGTTAGCCGGACTTGAGTTCTGGACTTTGAAGGATAGGTTTGGGATATTGGCTGTTTGGAGTAATATCTAAAGTAGTATCTGAGCGCCTCTGCAAAGACAGTGATTATGTGTGAATGATGGTGAAAGTGTTTCTTTTTTGCATCACTGCCTCGGTGGAAGACTGCCGACATGTTGAAAAAAAAAAAAACGAACGTTGGAAAAATGAGAATTTTTGGATTAAATGGTCTCTGGCTTGAGAGCTATGACAGACTGTATGCAGTAAGGGGGTGAAGGGACTCTTCCCCTGAATACGGCCTAGTTAGTTATTTAGGAAAATCAAAGCCACAGTGTCCAGATCTTGTCTGAAATACTAGTCATGCCTTCTGACGTTGATAGACTGCTGAATAGTGAATAATGTGTCATTTACAATAAGCTATGCCTTTATTTACTCCTACTGACTGGCTGGATCGATAACACGCAGATTTTGTATGGCCAGCAAGTCTCGATTGAAATAAATGGTATAAAATACCGACACAATGGAAAAATAAACACAGAAGCAGTGTAATGTGATCCTTTATTGACAACGTTTCGCCCACACAGTGGGCTTTATCAAGTCACAAAACAGATCTACCTGGGTGAAAGGTACGTGAGTATTTATAGGATGGAGTCAGGTGGAGAATGCTGGGTAGGTTGGATCTGAACCTGTATGTGACAAACTTCTGAGTAGGGTGATAGAGGCTAGGACTTTGGGTAGCTTTAAAAAGAGATTGGACATGTATATGATTAGACCTTCTGCAGTGTTCCTCCATTCTATGTTCTTATGTGGGATAACGATGAAGAATATTCTGATTGTGGGAGACTCTCAGGTAAGAAATATGGACCGTGCTTTTTGTAACAGAGATAGGAAGGTCACACAGAGGGTGTGCCTCCCAGGAGCTGGTGTTGGTGACATAGTCAGCAGGTTGGATAATATTGTGTCAGGTAATGAGAACAAGCCCATTATCTGTCTTAGTGCTGGTGGAAATGACATTGGGAAGGGCAGAAGACAGGAGCTACTAGATAAGTACAGGTCAGCCATAGAAGTAGGTCTAAGGGAGGGATCCCAATCATATGTAGCATTTTGCCTAGAAAGGGAGTGGGCAATGAATGGATGTCTAGGGCAATTGGTATAAATTGCTGGCTAGACAGGTACTGCAAGGAACTTGCAGTTCCATTCATTGATAACTGGGACAAATTTTATGGCAAACGTGATATGTATGCAAGGGATGGGGTTCATCTCTCTGGGGCTGGAGTGGTTGCATTAGCCGATTCGATTGAGGGGGTCATTGGAGACTTGTCTAGGACTTTAAACTGATAGATTATAGAGGTATGGGTGTTTGTGGGAAACAATCAGGCTGTAGTATTAGGGTTGGAAACAGCAGATATTACCAGGATACCTCAGGGATATGTTTAAAAGACAATATTCAAAATAAAGTTGCTAGTAAAGGCAAAGCAATTGATCAACAAACAAAGAGAGATAGTAGAGGGCAACGAGTGACTAGCTCCCTTAAGGTTTACTATACAAATAGTAGAAGTCTAAGAAATAAGATAGATGAGCTAAGATTACTTATAAGTGCAGGTAATATAGATATTATTGCTATAACAGAGACCTGGTTCAACCTGAAAGATAGAGAAATGCCTTCCGAGTACAACATACAGGGTTATAAACTATTTCACACTGATAGGGTCAACAGGAAGGGTGGTGGAGTGGCGATGTTTGTCAGAGATAATTTAAATTGTTGTGTTAGACAAGATATAAGATTAGAAACATAAGACACAGAATCTGTTTGGCTACAGTTTCTCGAGGGTCGTGAAAAATTAATTTTGGGTGTGATATACAGGCCCCCAAGCCTGGATAGGGAGTGCAGTAAGCTGCTATGGGATGAAATTCATAAGGCGTCTAGATATGAAAATGTTGTGTTAATGGGAGATTTTAACTTTAGACAAATTGATTGGAACAATGTGACAGGTAATCTTGAGTCTAGTGACTTTCTTGATACGGTTCAGGATTGTTTTTTAAAACAGTTTGTGACAGAACCAACTAGAGGTAGCAACTTGCTTGATTTAGTTCTTGCCAACAAAGAATCACTAATTAAAAATCTTGAGGTTAATGAAGAGCTTGGGGAAAGTGATCACAAATCACTTAGTTTCAATATATCATGGAATTACCCAGGTAACTGCAATCAAGTCCTTGTTCCAGACTTTCGCTTAGCCGACTTCATGGGGCTGAGAAATTACCTAGGTGGGCTAAATTGGGATGACCTGACTATGGGTCAGGTAGGTGGTTTTGGTAGCCAATATGACGTTTTCCAGAGCGTAGTTCTAACTGCCCAGACAACTTTTGTTCCGAGTAGGGAAATTAGATCTAACAAAAATTATCCTAAATGGATAAACAATAGATTAAAACATCTCATTGGTCAAAAGAGAGGCATATATAGGCGTTCAAAAGAGGGGATGGACAGATAAGAAATCAGTATTTTCAATTAAAGAGAAATAAAAAAAAGAATAAGAATAGCAAAAAGGGATTATGAGGCTAAGGTCGCAAGGGATTCGAAGACTAACCCAAAAGGGTTCTTTCAGGTATACAGAAGTAAGATTAGGGACAAGATAGGCTCACTTAAGAGTAACTCAGGACAGATCACGGACAGTGATAAGGATATGTGTGAAATTTTCAATACTTACTTCCTCTCAATTTTTACTCAGGAAGATACTAGCGGAATTCCAGAAATAATAAATTATGTAGAAAAGAAAATTAATAGACTATGCTCGTTTGGGGTAACTAGTGACATGGTCCTCAGACAAATAGAGAAATTAAAACCTAACAAATCCCCATGCCCTGATGAACTGTTAACAAGAGTTTTAAAGGAATATAAAGAGGAACTTAGCAAACCTTTGGCAAATCTTCTCAATATATCACTACGAACTGGCATAGTGCCAGACAAGTGGAAATGGGCAAATGTAATACCTATTTACAAGGCAGGTGACAGGTCCTTAGCTTCGAATTATAGACCAATAAGCCTTACCTCCATAGTTGGTAAATTTATGGAATCAATAATTGCCGAGGCAATTCGTAGCAGTCTTGAAAGGCATAAATTGATTAATGAATCTCAACACGGTTTTACTAAGGGGCGTTCCTGTCTTACGAATTTACTAACTTTTTTCACTAAGGTGTTTGAGGAGGTAGATCATGGTAATAATAATAATAATAATAATATTTTTTATTTCGATGCATGTTACAAGTGTACACTGTTATTGGTAGTTACAATTATAAAACTGTAATGCAAGGAGAGCCACTGGCATGCCATGGCATTAGGGGCAGTTAATATGAATATGATATTGTGTATATGGACTTCAGTAAGGCTTTCGATAGAGTTCCACATCAGAGGCTATTGGGGAAACCTAAGGCACACGGAATAGGAGAAATTTTTTCCTGGGTAGAGGCATGGTTGACAAATAGGCGGCAGAGAGTTTGCATAAATGGGGAGAAATCAGAATGGGGGCACGTCTCAAGCGGTGTCCCACAGGGGTCAGTTTTGGGCCCCCTGTTGTTTACAATTTACATAAACAACATAGATGAGGGAATAAATAGCAACATAAGCAAATTTGCTGATGACACCAAAATAGACCATCCAATTCATTCTAATGAGGACATTAGAGCACTCCAGGATGATTTGAATAGACTGATGCAGTGGTCGGAGAAGTGGCAGATGCAGTTTAATGTAGACAAATGCAAAGTTCTAAATGTTGGGCAGGACAATAACCATGCCACATATAAACTGAATAATGTAGATCTTAATACTTGTGATTGCGAGAAGGATTTAGGAGTTCTGGTTAGCAGTAATCTGAAACCAAGACAACAGTGCATAAGTGTTCGCAATAAAGCTAACAGAATCCTTGGCTTCATATCAAGAAGTATAAATAATAATAGAAGTCCTTAGGTTGTTCTTCAACTCTATATATCTTTGGTTAGGCCTCATTTAGATCATGCTGCACAGTTCTGGTCACCGTATTACAGAATGGATATAAATGCACTGGAAAACGTACAGAGGAGGATGACAAAGTTGATCCCATGTATCAGAAATCTTCCCTATGAGGATAGACTGAAGTATAAATAATAATAGAAGTCCTCAGGTTGTTCTTCAACTCTATATATCTTTGGTTAGGCCTCATTTAGATCATGCTGCACAGTTCTGGTCACCGTATTACAGAATGGATATAAATGCACTGGAAAACGTACAGAGGAGGATGACAAAGTTGATCCCATGTATCAGAAATCTTCCCTATGAGGATAGACTGAGGGCCTTGAATCTGCACTCTCTAGAAAGGCGTAGAATTAGGGGGGATATGATTGAGGTGTATAAATGGAAAACAGGAATAAATAAAGGGGATGTAAATAGCGTGCTGAAAATATCCAGCCAAGACAGGACTCGCAGCAATGGTTTCAAGTTGGAAAAGTTCAGATTCAGGAAGGATTTAGGAAAGCACTGGTTTGGTAAAAGAGTTGTGGATGAGTGGAACAAACTCCAGAGTACCGTCATAGGGGCTGGGACGTTGTGTAGTTTTAAAAATAGGTTAGATAAATACATGAGTGGGTGTGGGTGGGTGTGAGTTAGACCTGACTAGCTTGTGCTACTAGGTCAGATGCCGTACTAATTCCTTAAGTGGAAGTGACCTGACTACCTGGAGAGGGTTAACTCCAGGTTGTCGGGTTTAAGCCGGGGAGTGATGGACCTGCCTCGCATGGGTCAGTAGGCATGCTGAAGTGTTCCTTTTTTCTTATGTTCTTAGTATAACAAGCGCAATTTAATTTAGCTGAATCCAACTAAATATATTTTAGTAAGTTTACAATAATTTAAGAATAAACACTGACATATACTTTTTTCGTTAGGTTGAGAATGATTTTTGCGAAATCATTGCATACACAAATTTTCGCTTGCCTTATTCGGCAAGAAGAGCATTGCTAATTAAGCTAAAATCACAAGTTTTACCTATTCGGCACGATATATATATATATATACATATATATACACACACACACCAAATGCAAAGTCATGAAGATCGGGGAAGGGCAAAGAAGACTGATGACAGAGTACAGGCTAGGCGGACAAAAGCTACAAACCTCGTTAAAGGAGAAAGACCTTGGGGTGAGTATAACACCAAGCACGTCTCCGGAAGCACACATCAACCAGATAACTGCGGCAGCATATGGGCGACTAGCAAACCTAAGATTAGCGTTCCGTTACCTTAACAAGGAATCGTTCAAGACTGTACACCGTGTATGTCAGGCCCATACTAGAGTATGCAGCACCAGTCTGGAACCCATCTGGTCAAGCACGTCAAGAAATTAGAGAAAGTGCGAAGGTTTGCGACAAGGTTAGTTCCACAGTTCAGGGGACTGTCCTACGAAGAAAGGTTGAGGGAAATAGGACTAACAACACTGGAGGACAGAAGGGTTAGAGGAGACATGATAACGACATACAAAATACTGCGGGGGATCGACAAGGTAGATAGTGACAGGATGTTCCAGAGAGGGAACACAGAAACAAGGGGGCACAATTGGAAGCTGAAGACTCAGATGAGTCAAAAGGATGTTAGGAAGCATTTCTTCAGCCATAGAGTAGTCAGGAAGTGGAATAGTCTAGCAAACGATGTACATTTCTAGCCAGTACTCTTTTTAACAAACCTTAAGATTGTGGTTGGTCCCACTGTTGCACCAGTCACATCTTACAGACCTCTTTACAAAATCGCATGCCATAAAACATTTTAATGTGAATATGCTCTGCAATGGCACCAAACCTGTTTTAAAGATCTCCTCGCCTTATCTGCCTCTTTCTGAAACACTGTTGCATCTTTTGTTAACTGTACCATCTGCTTCTACTGTACTAATGGCAGACTTCCAGGTTCCTGCTGCTTGTCTGCCATCTGCTGCTGATACTCTTTAAGTGCTGTTTATTAGAAGCCCTTCGGATGGTCAGGGTTACCGCCTGCTCTGGATTCTTCCCCATAAACTGTTGCTGGCTTCTCACGTATTTCCCGCATTTTGTCACTACATTTGCATTTCTGATACCATTTGTTATATATGTGGGAATGAGGAGTATAAAAGAACAGCAACTCGATATTTATGAAAATAAAACAATTTACAATGTAATTTGTTACTTTACAGTTCACAGCACAAGCCTGTCACGAGCCTCATTGTGCAAACTACTGGTATCAATCACAATACTGTTTTCACTGTAGCTCTGATTGTCATTGGTTCTCTAAACTATGTCATTTTCACTTCACAAGTGGGCATACTCTTCTCTGCTGACACTCGAGCACTGACCAACGCTCCAGCTCTACATGTCTGATGTCATCATAGGTTAGATAGGTTCGTCAGGAAACAGGACAAGTATTTTCTGACGCGGGTCTTAGTCATATGATGGCCCACAGCTGGAGCTTTTGGTCATCTGACCGAGGACTTCCGCTGGCTTACCGGTCCACCCCTTTAAAAATTATGGTCATAAATATAACCATTTTTATGGTACACGGTGAGATGTCATCAGTACTTACCTGTCCTTATAACAAACTTTAAGCTGCGCCGTGAATCCATTAATAGGTCAATAATTTAGCGCTTAGTTATGATTATAATAATAACAGGCCAGTACCTGACTAAGACCCGTGTGAGAAAGCAGTTTCCTGACGAAGAATATACTGTACATTCAATATTATTAAGTATCCCTGAAGGGGATAACTTTGTAATGACGCCTCCAGTTGGCTGCAAATCTTCAACGCTTTTGTACCTTATCAAGGGGAAGGCTTATGCAACTATTAACATGTACAGATGCCCTTTGATCAGATTTATAGGCCTAAAACAATTTTTTATTCCGTGTGATAACTCAAGAAATACTTTTCTGTTCAGCTTTAAACTTTCAACATCAGTGTATCCTATTTAGAAGGTTCGGATTGTTAGTGGTGTGTAGGTTCCAATTTGCCAATTTTATTTTTACAATGGTGACGTATATTGTTTACCTGGAGGGAGGTCCGGAGGTCAACGCCCACTCGGCTCAGTCCATGACTAGGCCTCACGGTGGATCAGGGCCTTATCAACCAGACTGTTACTGCTGGCCACACGCAATCCAACCAACTACAGCCCGGCTTCAAGTAACTTGCGAATCCTGTTCTGAACAGCTTAAATCTTTAGAGGCTAATGCTCAGACCTTTGTAACACAATTGTCCTCAAAGTCCTCAAAGTGACAAAGAGGTATGAGCTTTGCTCAGACCTCTGTTACACAGCTCCGACCTCTGTTACACAAGCCTCTGTTACACAGCTCAGACCTCTGTTACACAAGCCTCTGTTACACAGCTCAGACCTCTGTTACACAAGCCTCTGTTACACAGCTCAGACCTCTGTTACACAAGCCTCTGTTACACAGCTCAGACCTCTGTTACACAAGCCTCTGTTACACAGCTCAGACCTCTGTTACACAAGCCTCTGTTACACAGCTCAGACCTCTGTTACACAAGCCTCTGTTACACAGCTCAGACCTCTGTTACACAAGCCTCTGTTACACAGCTCAGACCTGTTACACAAGCCTCTGTTACACAGCTCAGACCTCTGTTACACAAACCTCTGTTACACAGCTCCGACCTCTGTTACACAACTCAGACCTCTGTTACACAAGCCTCTGTTACACAACTCAGACCTCTGTTACACAACTCAGACCTCTGTTACACAAGCCTCTGTTACACAACTCAGACCTCTGTTACACAAGCCTCTGTTACACAGCTCCGACCTCTGTTACACAACTCAGACCTCTGTTACACAGCTCAGACCTCTGTTACACAGCTCAGACCTCTGTTACACAACTCAGACCTCTGTTACACAAGCCTCTGTTACACAACTCAGACCTCTGTTACACAGCTCAGACCTCTGTTACACAAGCCTGTTACACAGCTCAGACCTCTGTTACACAAGCCTCTGTTACACAGCTCAGACCTCTGTTACACAAGCCTCTGTTACACAGCTCAGACCTCTGTTACACAAGCCTCTGTTACACAGCTCCGACCTCTGTTACACAACTCAGACCTCTGTTACACAAGCCTCTGTTACACAACTCAGACCTCTGTTACACAAGCCTCTGTTACACAACTCAGACCTCTGTTACACAGCTCAGACCTCTGTTACACAACTCAGACCTCTGTTACACAAGCCTCTGTTACACAGCTCAGACCTCTGTTACACAGCTCAGACCTCTATTACACAGCTCAGACCTCTGTTACACAGCTCAGACCTCTGTTACACAGCTCAGACCTCTGTTACACAGCTCAGACCTCTGTTACACAGCTCAGACCTCTGTTACACAGCTCAGACCTCTGTTACACAGCTCAGACCTCTGTTACACAGCTCAGACCTCTGTTACACAGCTCAGACCTCTGTTACACAACTCAGACCTCTGTTACACAACTCAGACCTCTGTTACACAACTCAGACCTCTGTTACACAGCTCAGACCTCTGTTACACAACTCAGATCTCTGTTACACAGCTCAGACCTCTGTTACACAACTCAGACCTCTGTTACAGCAACTCTGTACAGCTCAGACCTCTGTTACACACTCAGACTCTGTTACACAACAGACTCTGTTACACAGCTCGACCTCTGTTACACAAACTCAGACCTCTGTTACACAACTCAGACTTCTGTTACAACAGACCTCGACCTCCTCGCCTTACACACTCAGACCTCTGTTACATCAACCTCTTACACAGCTCAGACCTCTGTTACACAAACTCAGACCTCTGTTACACAAGCCTCTGTTACACAGCTCAGACCTCTGTTACACCAGACCTCAGTTACCTCTGTTACACAGCTCAGACCTCTGTTACACAGCTCAGACCTCTGTTACACATAGCCTCTGTTACACAGCTCAGACCTCTGTTACACAGCTCAGACCTCTGTTACCTCTTTACACAGCCAGACCTCTGTTACCTTTACAGCTCAGACCTCTGTTACACAGCTCAGACCTCTGTTACACAGCTCAGACCTCTGTTACACAGCTCAGACCTCTGTTACACAGCTCAGACCTCTGTTACACAAGCCTCTGTTACACAGCTCCGACCTCTGTTACACAACTCAGACCTCTGTTACACAAGCCTCTGTTACACAAGCCTCTGTTACACAAGCCTCTGTTATACAAGCCTCTGTTACACAGCTCAGACCTCTGTTACACAAGCCTCTGTTACACAACTCAGACCTCTGTTACACAAGCCTCTGTTACACAAGCCTCTGTTACACAAGCCTCTGTTACACAAGCCTCTGTTACACAGCTCAGACCTCTGTTACACAGCTCAGACCTCTGTTACACAATTGTCCTCAAAGATTTGTTAAGTTATATCATAAATTAAGGAAAGATCCTGGACTTCACCTTACGAAACAGACACAACAAATGCGATAGTAATTATGGACAAGTCACAATTTGACAGTTTTGTTAAACAAATTGTGGAATTTATTTCCATGCAAGTTCTAGAGAACGCATCTTCTGCCCGGCTTCAAACTTTCAGCATCAAAGTTCCTTAGTTTTGAACTGTGTAGGTTTCAATTTGCTGATTTTAGTGAAAAAAAAGTGACAGTATTTCTTGAAAATGCCTCATTATATCGGCTTCCAACACTTAACTCTTGCGTATCTTACAGGAAAGTGTATCATTTTGGTATGATTTCTAGGTTTCAATTTGCAGATTTTATTTTTAAACTTATGGCGCAGTAGTAACAAATTGAGATATTAACCTGACAAATTAAACACATCTTCATAATGCTTTGATTCAGCACCTTGAAATTTATTAGGTAATTCCCTTTAGATACTGAAACCACGCATAGCTCTAACATTTATTAATTTTTTGCAGTGGTATACTTGAGCATGTTTTATGTCATAGCACATTAACTTCTGTGAGTTTTATTAAGATCAGTATTGGTTTCCCCTGATATAAACAGGAGACCAACCTCCCCTTTCCCCTTAAAAATCAATTTCATTGATGGACAATGTCGATGTTCACAAGCTACCTCATTCATGGTCATACCCGGTCAGTATTATAATTCAGTATTGGATTCTGGCTTACTTTGTACCTTCACCTGAGCAGCTTTCCGTGTGATACCATGAGAATGCCTTATCTGATTGGTTTCAAATTTTCAGTTTTAACGTAGAGGAAGGTTCTGGTTATTATTGAGGTGTGTAGGCGCCAATTTACCTATTTTATGCATGCACATAGGGCAGGGGTGCCTCGTCTAATCAGCTTCAGAGTTTCAAATGCTGGTGTATTTTCGACATAGGAAGCCTTGCAGTGTTAGTGAACTGTGCGAGTCCCAACTTTACAAGTTCATTTAATAAAGTTTATTTCCTTGCGAGTGCTAGCTGGAGAATCCATCTTCCGATTGGCTTTGAACTTAAAAAACTGGTGTATCTTGCTTAGATAAAAATATGGATTAGTCGTAGCCTGTGTGGGTGCAAATTTGCCAGTTTTATTTACTAAAATGGGATGCCGATTTTCATGCGATAAATTTTAAATGCCTCTGCCGATTGGCGTTAAACTTTTAATGCTGATGTAAGTTACTTAGAGGTTCGGATTATGTTTCGGGTCCTCAAGGTTGTTAATTACAGCTCCTGGACTTTTTGAGGACTTTAAGCTCCAGTTGCTAGACTAGTTGAGCGTTTTTGCGTGCATTGAGATTATATGGGGGGGGGGGTTAAGGTATTGGGTGGATACTTTTCTCGGATCGCGCAGGAACCGAAACTCGTTACTTATTATTTTCATTAAAAGCGTAAAACATGCATGGCATCTACAACAGTATCATTGTTACATTTACAAAAATGGCCAAACCCGTATTGAATGTATTACATTAGGTAACTAGAACATTACATGACCTCAGTGTTGCAACCTCGTGCGGCAACACTTGGTGGGAGGGCCGGTCGCTCTCATGCCTTACAGGGGGAGCCAGGCTTTAGTCTTCCTTACAGGGGGAGCCAGGCTTTAGTCTTCCTTACAGGGGGAGCCAGGCTTTAGTCTTCCTTACAGGGGGAGCCAGGCTTTAGTCTTCCTTACAGGGGAGCCAGGCTTTAGTCTTCCTTACAGGGAGCCAGGCTTTAGTCTTCCTTACAGGGGAGCCAGGCTTTAGTCTTCCTTACAGGGGGAGCCAGGCTTTAGTCTTCCTTACAGGGGGAGCCAGGCTTTAGTCTTCCTTACAGGGGGAGCCAGGCTTTAGTCTTCCTTACAGGGGGAGCCAGGCTTTAGTCTTCCTTACAGGGGGAGCCAGGCTTTAGTCTTCCTTACAACCAATTATTCCCCGACAAAATTTTTATAATTTAAAAAACTTTACATTTATAAAAGTATTACTACTAATAATAATGAAAGCACGTTAAGCTTCATATATCTTGACATAATTAGTAAAGTACTTACGTAATTTCTGGGTGATACTCTCTATACTGAGAGATTAATTCTCGTCTTAGTTTCTTTTTGACTTGGCGTCCTTGTAAAGCAATTGTTGTGGCGGGTTATTTAATTATGCAGCGTCTAGATTGTTCAACAGGTTGCCATTGTCTGTTAAGAGTCAGGCATCTGTTCATGCTTTCAAGTCTCAGATGAAAGCGCATCTCTTTTTCTAGATTTTATGATCCTGATGATCAAACTGTCACTCTGGCACATAAACTTTATTCTTTTTCATCGTTGTTGCATCTATGGCTTGCTATGGGAGCGTTTATGAATTTCTTGAAAGAACAGGCGCTAAGAATAACAATATCCCAAATTATTTTTATTATTATTTATTGAATAAAATTGTGTATATTGTGATATACTGTAATAAGAGGTAGTTGAGACCTCTCCTGCTCTTCCTTTATTATATTTATTATTATATTTATCTTTGTCTTCAAATTTCATGCGGCAGCCTCGTAATGTGTGTCTGAATTTATTGACTTTCATCCTTAAACATGAGGAACAGTAAGTTCATGTGCCACAGTTCTCAGAACTATGGTAGGGTGCAGTTATAATTATTATGGTGTCAATACACTTGTGAAAGCAAAGCATGACAAATATAAAATGACAATGAACAAAGGAACACCTGGAAGCCACTGCGTCTAAATACTTTATATATTTTACAAGGTCTCTCTCTCTCTCTCTCTCTCTCTCAACTAATATTTGGCATAACATAAATAAAATAATAATAGGTTTCCAGATAATTCTAAAATGTTACATTAAACTGACCTTTACGTGAGCAGGTAGTGTGCGTGCCGACGCTTTTAATGAAATTACTGCACTCATTCTCGTGGCTTGGTTGGAAGCAGCCTCACCTCACACACTCAAGGTCCGTGGTTCGATCCCCGGAACAAGTAGAAAAGTTGGGCATGTTTCCTTACACCTGCTTCCCCTGTTCACGTAACAGTAAGAAGGTACCTTGGTGTTAGCAGACTGTTGTGGGTCGCATCCTGGGGAGAGGATAAAAGGGCCCAAAGACAAGAGTCCGTGATGACATCCATATTTTATTGGCTTACTAACCCTCCAGGTTAATAATCCATACACAATCTTTCTGAACTTCATTCCACATTCATTACTGGATTCTTCACATAATATCAATCGAACCTCTGCTTGAAATTGCTTTTTTTTTTATTTCTAGTAAAATTGTAGCATACTATGCACTATTATAGTACTATCATGTATAAAACAGGGTAGCAGCAGTGTGCTGCTACCCTGTTTTATATATAATAGTACATAGTGGGAACAAAAGCTGTTTCCCTGTATTATTTCATTATATAATGAATTTCATATACGGGCAAGGTGATGGTCGTGGGCAGGATGGCGTCCTTGGCAAGGTGGCAGGGTCGACGTCCTTCATGGTCACCATCACGGGCAGGGTGGCGTCCTTGGCAAGGTGGCAGGGTCGACGTCCTTCATGGTCACCATCACGGGCAGGGTGGCGTCCTTGGCAAGGTGGCAGGGTCGACGTCCTTCATGGCCACCATCACGGGCAGGGTGGCGTCCTTGGCAAGGTGGCAGGGTCGACGTCCTTCATGGCCACCATCACGGGCAGGGTGGCGTCCTTGGCAAGGTGGCAGGGTCGACGTCCTTCATGGTCACCATCACGGGCAGGGTGGCGTCCTTGGCAAGGTGGCAGGGTCGACGTCCTTCATGGCCACCATCACGGGCAGGGTGGCGTCCTTGGCAAGGTGGCAGGGTCGACGTCCTTCATGGCCACCATCACGGGCAGGGTGGCGTCCTTGGCAAGGTGGCAGGGTCGACGTCCTTCATGGCCACCATCACGGGCAGGAAGTGTGCAAGTGAAGGCAACCAGGAGACACCCTGTCCTCTCCTCCTCATTTCCTTCTCCTCCTTCATCTGCCTCCTCCTCTTCCTTACTCTGCCTCCTCGTTTTCTTCCTTTTCGTTACCCTCCTACTGCCGGGGTCACAGCTACAACTACCTCCGCTTCACAACATCTTAGTGTTGTACTGGTATCCTGCGGATGCTGCTATCATCCAGCCACCTGGCACTTACCCCTCCCCTCTCTGCCTCGCATAAGTCATCATGGTCGTCTCTACAAAAATAAATTAAGGAGGTGCAGAATCAACTACATGAAACGATTAACGAGTATGACGCACACCTGAGATTAACCTTCAAGAAGGCACTGAATCTGTCACTAGAGGATCAGCAATGGGAGCAGGCAACCCTCCCAGTGCGACTGGGAGGTATAGGGGTGCGCAAAGCAAGGCAGGTAGCGTTACCTGCATTTCTGTCATCGTGTTTGGCTTCTAGTGGATTAGTCAAGAGGATTGTCCCTGAACGTTTGAGAGGTGTGGGGGGAGCTCAAGACCCCAAGTTCATTGAAGCAGCAGTGCAGTGGGACATCCTGGCAGACTCCTCCAGTAGACCAGCTCCTCCCAAAGAGCACAAACAGTCCCACTGGGACAAACCGATCATGGAAAAAATTGCCAACACAATGCTCACCAACGCTTCAGGAAAGGACAAAGCTCGTTTCCTAGCGGTGAAGGCACCACACTCAGGAGATTTCCTTCTTGCTGTTCCCAATTCCTCTCTGGGGACTCGACTCGACCCACAGGCCATTCGGATTGGTGTTGCTCTTCGCCTAGCCGCCCCCATACTCACCGAACATAGGTGTATTTGCGGCAGGGCGACGGCTGACCAATTCGGACTTCATGGTCTAGTGTGTCACACATCAGAAGGGAAGTATGCTAGACATGAGGAGGTCAATGACATCATAAAGAGAAGCCTCGCCACAGCCCGTTGCCCAGCTCAACGGGAACCCCAAGTGCAGAGGTCTGATGGAAGTCAAAAGCGTCCTGATGGAGCCACCATGCTACCCTGGAAGGATGGTAAGCAGATTGCTTGGGACTACACCTGTGCTGCCACATTGGCAGACACCTACCTGCCACACTCCTTAGCCGAAGGGGTGGAGCTGCCAGCCACAGGGAGACCCAGAAGACCCGCAAATATGAAGACCTTCCCTCTTGCTATAACTTCATCCCAATAGGGTCGGAGACCCATGGAGCATGGGGCAAGTGTGCTCTAAAGTTTCTCAAGGAGCTGGGTGGAAAACTCATCATAGAAACCAAGGACCACAGGGCGACCAGTTTCCTCTTTCAGAGACTCAGTGTTGCGATCCAGAGGGAAATGCCTGCAGTATTCTGGGCACGCGGCCCACTGCCGGGGAGTTGGACGAAGTATTTGACATGTAGCTCTGAGTTATCTATGTTGTTTTACTCCCCATTGTATTTTGTCTTGAAATAAAGTTTGTAAAAAAAAAAAAAAAGATGGGGTGGTAGGGAAGTGGAATATTCAAATGGCTTCAGAAAGAAATCTAAATATTCTTCCTTGAAGTCATTTTATCCACTTCTCCGAGGCAATGGGTCCCACAATTGACACAAGAGGTGGACCCCACCCTTTATATATATATATATATATATATTATATATATATATATATATATATATATATATATATATATATATATATATATATATATATATATAGATATATAGATATATAGGGAAGATGTAGCCAGTTAGTGATTAGGATGAAGAGGTCTGCCTACAGTCCCTGTTGATGATGGTATCACCTACGGGATTACTGAAGCTCTACAAGACAACGTTATTCCTAACTTCATATTTATCAGGAAACATCCCAACTAAATGGAAGGAGTCACCATTCCTATTTTTTTTAAAGGAAGAAAAAGAAATGCATTCAGGCCTATCTGACGTCATGTTTGTGTAAAATATTAGATTAATAAGCAGATCATTGTACAATATAGAAGGTAAATTAGACTCCCTAAATTGTTTCATGAAAGATAGAAGAACTGCACATTGCGTCGTAACCTTTTTTTTGTAAATAGAAAAGGAAAGTACTCAACACTCGTCTATTTAAAAGAGGCCTTTGAGGATACTTAAGACATAGCCATACTCGGTGAATTAATAAAGATGGAAAACTATTAATGTATAGTCATCAGCTAAAACTCCAAAGAACTAAAGTACAGTATTGTTTCAGGGGAAGTATAGATACACATGATGGAACTGAGCACACTCAAAGGAAGTGTCTTCCGTTTTATGTTTAATGTCTCGAAGAATACAGTCGCTAGTATTAGTTATCCTGACGTTGTAGTTTATGCTTAAGATATCGTAATTCACTCACCATGCTATGGTAGGATGTATCAAACACTGAAAGAACTTGATGTAAAGTGTAGAGAAGTTGGATTTAATATTAGCGACAGTGAAAGAAACGAAGAGGAAGTTCGACTTGCAGGACAAGTTAAATAAATGATGTATTATTGACAAACATGTAAATAAAGGTAAATTACAGAGCAAGCTTTTACTGGAACAGCCCTAGCGGGTTTAGCGCTTGGTTTTGATTATAATAATACTGGAGCAATGTTTCAATCTTTGTAGACAATACATATAATCATACAGTCGTTCTCGAGTTAAACACGTACCATAGGCCTACTAAGAACACTGGCCTCCTGCTAGTTAAATACATTGCATAGGCCTATAAAGAAACATACCATTCTTGGCACTACAGGGTGGGTGATAGGGAAATGATTCCCATAGAGACTTGGCAGTGATCACTGGACCGTTCATACACTACCCGAGGTAACTAGTTGTCCTAAACCCAAGTGATCACTGGACCGTTCATACACTACCCGAGGTAACTAGTTGTCCTAAACCCAAGTGATCACTGGACCGTTCATACACTACCCGAGGTAACTAGTTGTCCTAAACCCAAGTGATCACTGGACCGTTCATACACTACCCGAGGTAACTAGTTGTCCTAAACCCAAGTGATCACTGGACCGTTCATACACTACCCGAGGTAACTAGTTGTCCTAAACCCAAGTGATCACTGGACCGTTCATACACTACCCGAGGTAACTAGTTGTCCTAAACCCAAGTGATCACTGGGTCTTATACATCACTATCCAGTGTGTTGCTTTACCGAGGTCACTCACTGTCAACACACTACCCAGCGTGTGTTGCTTTACCGTGGTCACTCACTGTCAACACACTACCCAGCGTGTGTTGCTTTACCATGGTCACTCACACCGTCAACACTACCCAGTGTATGTTGCTTTACCGTAGTCACTCACACAGTCAACACTACCCAGTGTGTGTTGCTTTACCGTGGTCACTCACTGTCAACACACTACCCAGCGTGTTGCTTTACCATGGTCACTCACACCGTCAACACTACCCAGTGTATGTTGCTTTACCGTGGTCAATCACTGTCAACACTACCCAGTGTGTGTTACTTTACCATGGTCACTCACTGTCAACACACTACCCAGCGTGTGTTGCTTTACCATGGTCACTCACACCGTCAACACACTACCCAGTGTGTGTTGCTTTACCGTGGTCACTCACTGTCAACACACTACCCAGCGTGTGTTGCTTTACCATGGTCACTCACACCGTCAACACGCTACGCAGTGTGTTATTTTACCATGGTCACTCACAATGTCAACACACTACTCAGTGTGTGTTGCTTTACCGTGGTCACTCACACTGTCAACACACTACCCAGTGTGTGTTGCTTTACAGACACCCGTCAACACACTACCCAGTGTGTGTTGCTTTACAGACACCCGTCAACACACTACCCAGTGTGTGTTGCTTTACAGACACCCGTCAACACACTACCCAGTGTGTGTTGCTTTACATGACATCCCGTCAACACACTACCCAGTGTGTGTTGCTTTACAGACACCCGTCAACACACTACCCAGTGTGTGTTGCTTACAGACACCCGTCAACACACTACCCAGTGTGTGTTGCTTTACAGACACCCGTCAACACACTACCCAGTGTGTGTTGCTTTACAGACACCCGTCAACACACTACCCAGTGTGTGTTGCTTTACAGACACCCGTCAACACACTACCCAGTGTGTGTTGCTTTACAGACACCCGTCAACACACTACCCAGTGTGTGTTGCTTACAGACACCCGTCAACACACTCCCAGTGTGTGTTGCTTTACAGACCCCGTCAACACACTCCAGTGTGTGTTGCTTTACAGACACCCGTCAACACACTACCCAGTGTGTGTTGCTTTACAGACACCCGTCAACACACTACCCAGTGTGTGTTGCTTTACAGACACCGTCAATGCACTACCCAGTATAATTGGCTGGTTGTAAAGCTGGCTTACACTGCAGTGGAATCTTCTTGAGTGTGAGCTAATATGAAGACAGTAATTACAAATTATAGTTATCATCGGTAGGTATCTGATTTCTCTGGAATATGTATCTAGAACCTAACATCTTTCAGCGAATATAATCCTGATTACATAAAGAATTTAAAGGTGAAGTGGGCTATTTATCATTAACATTATTTAACTTTAAAGTTACTCTCAGCAGCAGCAACAAAAGTAATAGTAAGCCTAAATTCTATTCTCCTTTACTATTAAATCTGTACTTTTGTAAATATGATAAGGTAATTTTCTTCCATTACGTCTTCATGCTAACAATGGGTTTAGAGGGAGTGAAAGATGACGAGAGAGCTTTCTGCTCTTCTATACTAACCTCATTTTTCTAAGTAAAACAAGTAGCTAGATGTTTAACTTTTGTCTTGTTATTAACCTAGATACAGACTATGAACGTCTATTATGTCTATACCATGTACACAACTCCATCATTAATAGACCATATGAAGAAAAACTCGAGGAGCCCATTATTTTGTTTTCAGCATTCCACAAAAAGGTTATGATTACACGTATCATTATTGGATGGACTCTTCGTTTATGTGTTGTGCATGTGTATACATCTTTATTAAATTTACTATTGGAATTTTGAGGCAAGGTGGGACAAAGTTACTGCTGGTGCTGTTACTAGAGGTTACTGCAGGTGCTGTGTTACTAGGGGTTACTGCTGGTGCTGTGTTACTACAGGTTACTGCTGGTGCTATGTTACTAGAGTTACTGCTGGTGCTTTGTTACTACAGGTTACTGCTGGTGCTATGTTCAAGCAGTGGATTATCAGGCTACAAAACATAACTAAGAGTAAGACTGAGATACGCACATGCTAGGGTAAACTGGTGTCTTGCTGAACCGTGAAGCAGCCTTCACTCTGACGACAGATAGGGTCAACGTTGTCAGGTGTCAGGTGTGTAGAAATGGAGCGGACGAATAGGCATAGCTGGGTCAGTATGTGCGTTGAGCCCGGAGTAGCGTCCAGGACGCTGCCCTGGACGCTCGTCTTTATACTTGAGAGGCGCATGTCTTTGTATATATACACTGAGAGGTCTATGTATATAAAATGAAAGGTATGTCTCGTAACATATATATATAATATATATATAGTATATATATATATACTATGTGAGTGTTTCAAAATCATCTAGAAAGAATCCCTTAGAAACTGTTAACAGCAATTTCAATAAAACAATAAAACATCTACTGAAGGGCAAAGATGAATTAATTAAAAAATTTACTTCCACTAATCCATCTTTTACCTTATATGTATGGATTAATAAAAACACACAAACCAGGTAATCCTGTTAGACCAATTATTAGCTCCGTAGGTTCAGTTTCTTATAAACTTTCTAAATGGCTTGTTGATATTTTGAGCCCAATTGTTGGAAAAATTTATAATTTTAATGTTAAAAACAACTTAGATTTAGTTGATAAATTAAGCACCTTGACTGACTTAAATGATTTCAATATGGTTAGTTTTGATGTTACCTCCTTGTTTACAAAAGTTCCAGTTGATGATTTACTAAGTTTCTTATCTGAAGAACTTGTTAATTACGATTTACCATTGCCAGTTCATACTATCATTAAACTTATTAAACTTTGTATTGTTGATGAAAAAATTTGTATTTAATGATGAGTTTTACACTCAGAAGTTTGGTATGGCAATGGGAAATCCTCTTTCACCTGTTCTTAAGTAATTTATACATGGAATTTTTCGAAACAAGATTGCTTAACACAATCCTTCCCAATAGAGCTAAGTGGTATAGATATGTTGATGATATTTTGTGCCTTATGCCTAAGAATGTAGACATAAACCATTTCCTTGTTAAATTAAATAGCTTAGCTCATTCTATAAATTTTATTGTTGAATTCGAAGTAAATAACTCATTGCCCTTCCTAGATGTTTTTATTATTAAGGGTAACATTGATTTTAAATTTAAAATTTACAGAAAACCTACAAGTAATTGTTCCTATGTACACTATTATTCTTCACATCAACATAGAGTTAAAGTGTCGGTTTTCTCTTCAATGTTTTTTGAGAGCTTTACGTATTTGTAGTCCAGAGTTCATAGATGAAGAAATCTCTAAAATTTATGAAATAGCTAATGATTTAAAATACCCAAGAAACGTAACTGATAAATCTTTTAAAATTGCTAGAAATACTTTTTACAATCCAAAAAGGGACAACCAACCGTATTACATAAGAACATAAGAATGGAGGGACACTGCAGAAGGCCTACTAGCCCATGCAAGGCAAGTCCTTATCAAAACCACCACTACCTAAGAATTTACTCCCGTACTCACGACACTTAATCAAACCCAGCCCCTCCCACTCATATATTTGTCCAATCTCTTTAAAGCCACCCAAGGTCCTAGCCTCTATCACCCTACTCGGAAGATTGTTCCACGCATCTACAACTCTGTTCGAAAACCAGTACTTGCCTATGTCCTTTCTAAATCTAAATTTATCCAATTTAAATACGTTATTTCTTGTTCTTACTTGGTTCGATATCCTCAGTATTTTATTAATATCTCCTTTGTTTATGCCCATCATCCACTTGTACACCTCGATGATATCTCCCCTCATTCTACGTCTCTCCAGAGAGTGGAGATTCAACAACCTCGAAAGCTTTACTGAAAAAGGTTAATAAATTAGTGAATCCATGCCATGAATCCTGGAAAAAACTTATTGGGTTAGTTTTTGAATCCCTAGCAACTTTAATTTCATAGTCCCGTTTAGCTTTTCTTATCCCCTCCTTAACGTCCCTCTTAATGTCAGTATACTGATTTATAAGATGACCCTCACCTCTTTTGATGCTCTTATGAATTCCTTTCTTCTGGAAAAATAAACACACAAGCAGCACAATGTGATCCTTCCTTGACAACGTTTCCACTGCGTGGGCGAAACGTAGTCAATAAAGGATCACACTACACTGCTTATGTGTTTATTTTTCCATTGTGTCGGTATTTTATACCATTTCTTTCCATTCCTTTCTTCTGCCCTAAAAGATATTTGAGCATATTATTCATCCATTTTGGGTCATTTCTACTTTATCTAATTTCTTTATATGTGATAAATGTTCTTTGGGCAGCCTGTAAAGTGTTAAGAAAAATGTCATATTGATAGCTCTCTTCATTACCCCAGTCCACAGATGATAAGTGTTCTCTAAGCCTATTGTAATCTGCTAAGCGAAAATCTGGGAAGCAGTTTGTGACAGAACCCACAAGGGGAAACAACCCACCTGATCTGGTTCTGGCAAACAAGGAAACCCATCACTAACCTAGAAATTACAGAGGACCAACCAAAAATATGTTGGTTCTCCCTTACCATGAAAACTTGGTTGATATGCCTTCCTTTCTTAAGAATTTTAATATCAAAGTTGTATTTAAAAATCTTGATACAGTAAAAAAAACTTTTGATAAAAAAATCTCCCCAAAATGCTGACAGATGTGTATAAGATTCCTTGTAAAATATGAGATAAAGTTTATTACGGTCAAACTGGTAAAAGTCTTGAACTAAGAATAAAACAACATAAATATAGCATTAGAACTGGACAAGACTCTAATGCTATATTTATTCATGTGAGAGATTTTAACCATCCAATTGATTTTCAAAATGCTGAGAAAGTTGTATCAAGCAAGTCCATGGTTGAGAGGAATATAATAGAATCATGTTTCATTAAAAGCAATTTTGGAAATAAATGGTATAAAATACCGACACAATGGAAAAATAAACACATAAGCAGTATAATGTGATCCTTTATTGACAACGTTTCGCCCACGCAGTGGGCTTTATCGAGTCACAGACAGATCTACCTGGAAAATGAGTAACATGAAGATATATATAGGGTATAGTCAGGTGGAGAATGCTGGGTCAGGTGGAGAAAGCTGCATGTGACAGTCTTAAAAGTAGTGTGATAGTTAAAAACATTGTGTGACTTAAAGGACCCGCAGTGTACCATTCTTGAGTTCTAGGTGGGATAGCGTTGAAGAAGTTTCTTGGCAATAGGTTCAGCTATGTTGTAGAAGCCGTTGTTCTGGTTGAAGTTGTTGGATATACAGATGAGTGATGATTCTAGGATTCTTCGGTATTGCGTGTTGTCTTCTCTGGCGATGAGTCTTGCGTTTCTGTAGTTGATTAAATGGTTGTGTAAATTTCGGTGTTGAACACAGGCATTTCTTGAGTCGTCAGATCTGCCTGCGTACTGGTGTTCTGAAATGCGTGTTTGTAGGTCTCTGGATGTTTCGCCAACGTATAATTTGCTGCAGCCATTACAAGGGATTGTGTATACCCTGCCGTGGATTGAAGCTTTTCCTGTCTGTTACTGGTAATGTCCTTGATGGTGGTGGATGTGGAGGTGGATACTCGGAATGAGGTCTTAGAAAAAATGTTGGAAACTTGTTTGGAAATGGTGTTGGTGGGAAGGACTATGTATCTCTTCTCAGCAGTGTCTTCTCTGGGTGTGTTGAAGATGTTTAATGCCCGTCGTCTGCAGTCTCTAATGAAGTGACGAGGATAGTGAAGTTTGGAAAAAACTTGTTCAATGAGGGAGCATTCTTCTTCAAGGAACTCACTGCTGCAGATTCTGAGTGCGCGTAGGAAAAAGCCTATAATTACACCACGTTTAATTTTGGTGTCGTGGTGAGAGTAGAAGTGGAGAAGATCGTGTTGATTGGTAGGTTTTCGATAGACTTTAAAACGAAGTTCATGGTCAGCTTTGCATGACCAACATAGCTGAACCTATTGCCAAGAAACTTCTTCAACGCTATCCCACCTAGAACTCAAGAATGGTACACTGCGGGTCCTTTAAGTCACACAATGTTTTTAACTATCACACTACTTTTAAGACTGTCACATGCAGCTTTCTCCACCTGACCCAGCATTCTCCACCTGACTATACCCTATATATATCTTCATGTTACTCATTTTCCAGGTAGATCTGTCTGTGACTCGATAAAGCCCACTGCGTGGGCGAAACGTTGTCAATAAAGGATCACATTATACTGCTTATGTGTTTATCTTTCCAAAAGCAATTTTGAAAATAATATGAATATTTCTTTTGGTTTATATAAATTGGATTAATTTATAATTAATAAAATTTGGGAAGAATTTAATGACAAATCTTAATTCTTGGGAAGAGTTTCAGGTCCTCTTCACAGAGTCGGGCGATGTTACGCTACTGTGAGGTGTGGTCTTTGTTAGTATGATGTGACTGTGAGGTGTAGTCTTGCCCCTTTATAAGCCTACTTGTTATGTTTTGTTTTATAGTTCCTTGATAATGGGAGTAGTCACGAAAGCGCTTCTAAATCCTCTATTTTTCATAGTGGTTGTCTTGCATATTTTGATATCACCTGTTTACTGTGATCTTTTTGCATATATATATATATATATATATATATATATATATATATATATATATATATTATATATATATATATATATATATATATATTATGTACTATATTATAATCGTTCCGAACTGAATAGGTAAAACTGGTCAATTAGCAAGAACTCATTTAAAATTAAGTCCTTTCTAAAGTTTTCTCTTGTACGTTTAAAGAAATGTATTTTTCATTTATGTTAATGTAAAAATTAATAATTTTGTACCAAAAGAACCTTAGATATCTTACCTTACCTTATTATAACAAGCTCAATTTAATTTAGCCTAATTCAACTATATATATTTTAGATACGTTTACAATAATTTAATAAACACAATGAAGTATTTTTTTTTTCGTTAGGCTCAGAATGATTTTTGCGAAATTATTGCATACACATTTTCGCTTGCCTTTTTTGGCAAGAAGAGCGTTGCTATTTAAGCCAAAATCGCAAGTTTTACCTAATCGGCACGGCATATATATAAGATATATATATATATATATATATATATATATATATATATATATATATATATATATATATATATATATATATATATATATATATATATATAATGCGCAGAAACATACACTTCAGTATATATCCCAGTAATCTCATGCCTCATTCATCTCAGTAATTTTGGTATCAGAAGTCGTAATTTTGTGCCCCTGAGGTCGTTTTAGTAAATAAAAGAATAATGGAATAGCTATTTAAATATCTTGTAATAACTCCTAATTTGACTTTCTAATTAAAAAAAAAAGATCTATGAGAAGTTAATCCATTCTGATGGTTGAGCCGGTGAGTGTAGTACAGTTGCTGTACGTTGAGTAATATTCTAGTGAAAAATGGACTAAATTAGTAGTTTGGATTTATGAAAGATTAATAATTAATATTATAATGTGAGAAAAAAGCCGAATTAATAATAATTTGTAAAATGGAGTAGTACATACATACGAAATGGATAACATGCCCACTCACTCAGCACCTGGACCAGATTCATGGAATGCCCTATTTATAAAGAAGTGCAAAGTACCATTAGCTCGAGCACTCGGTATTCTTTGGACCAGCAGGACTGATCATATCTGTCACGGCTGCTGAAACACTATGACAGAATTACGGAGGCGTTGGAAGACGACCAAAACGCAGATGTGATTTACACAGATTTTGCAAAGGCGTTTGTCAAATGCGATCATGGAGTGACAGCGCACAAAATGAGGGTCATGGGCATTACGGAGACGGTAGGCAGATGGATTTTCGGGTTCCCTAACACACACAACACAAAAAGTAGTAGTAAACAGAGCAAGATCCAGCATCAACAGGGTAAAAAGCTCAGTTTCCCAAGGCACTGTCCTGGCACCTCTGCTGTTTCTCATCCTCATAGCAGACATAGATAAAAACACCCGTTACACTTTTGTATCATCATTTGCAGATGACACTAAAATAAGCATGAAAGTCACTACGGTAGAGGACACTGAAAAATTACTGAAAGACATAAGCAGGGTCTTCCAGTGGACAGTGGAGAACAACATGACGTTCAATGGTGATAAGTTTCAGCTGCTTAGGTATGGAAAAAATGAAGAACTCAAAAGGAACACTATACTATACAAAACTCAAGAGGGTCACCAAATAGAACGAAAGGACCACGTAAAAGACTTGGGAATAATTATGTCAGCTGACCTTTCTTTTAAAAAACATAATAAGACAAAGATCACGACAACCAGGAGGATGACGGGGTGGGTATTGAGAACTTTCAAAACAAGAGAAATAATGCCGATGGTGACATCAAACCAGGAGAAATATCAGAGCTGGAACAAATACAGAGATCATTTACGGCTCACATTGAGCCAGTAAAGCACCTAAATTACTGGGAACGCCTTCAAGTCTTGAATATGTATTCAGTGGAACGGAGGAGAGAGAGTTACATAATATATACATGGAAAGTACTTGAGGTCCTGGTCCCAAATCTGCACACTGCCATAACAACATACTGGAGTGAGAGATATGGGAGAAAGTGTAAAATAAACCCAGTGAGGAGCAGGGGTGCGGTGGGGACAAGAAGGGAACATTGTTTCAACATCCGGGGTCCCAGACTATTCAACATCTTACCAGAAGATATCAGAAACACGGCTGGAACAAGTGTAGAAGCCTTCAAGAGGAAACTGGACAAGCATCGTCACCTGGTGCCAGATCAACCAGGCTGTAATGGATATGTGGGGCAGCGGGCCTCTAACAGCAACAACCTGGTTGACCAGGCAAGCATCAGACGAGCCTGGCCCATGGCCGGGCTCCGAGAGTAGTGAAACTCTCGAAACTTTGAAGGTCAAAGGTATATCATAGGAAACACCTAATAAAGATGAATACATACATACATGCAAGGGATACAGTAAACCGAAGTAATACATACATGGGATCTAATTCAAATGAAGTAATGCATGCGTACAACGGGGGAAAAGAAATTCAGAACTTTTATTGGCAATGTTTATAAAGTTTCCCAGAGTTGAGGATGTTTTGCAGAGCCATAATTTAGTGATACAACTTGTCAGTTGAATTTGTTTGTCGTACTTCAAGAACAGATTGTTTTCTTATGGTGTTACAGATGTTTGTTTTGATGCCGGTGCAAGGCTCCTTGCGGCTGTGTGATACCTATGAGTGCATTTGAAACTTTACCTACATTATGTGTTTAAATAACAAAACTGATGTTATATTGTGTAGAAAGAAAAAAAATCATAGTTTTAATTCAACCTTGATCTCTAAACTTCGTGTTTAGGGGAAACTTAAGCGCCATGAATATAATAACAATAATAATAATAATATGTATTGATAGATACATTCACGATAATTTACTAGGTATACAAATTTTCTATTTTTTACCCCAAATTAGCAAGGTGACTTAACCTTGCTAGGATTTACTCACTAATATATTCTACTTCCACGTAGCCTAAGGCCAGCTTGTATTTAGTTAGTATTGTCTAACATTAAAGCGATACATTAATTTCGCGATGTTGATTTACTTGGAGAATTTGTAGCAAAAATAAATAGGTTCAATTTGTTGGGCCAAACGATATTTGTTTTATAAGTCAAGACCACAAATTCTGAGGAATAAAGCCGGGGACAAAATACTAGAAATACAGTTTAGAGACTAATGTCTACTCGTTTGCCCGGTGTTTACCTGTGTACATCAATACCCGTGTACACCAGTATATACCTGTGTACACAAGTCTACCTTTGTACATTACTTGTGTACACCAGTCTACCTGTGTACATCATTATCTACCTGTGTACACCAGTGTCTACCTGTGTACACCAGTGTCTACTTGTGTACACCAGTGTCTACCTGTGTACACCAGTGTCTACCTGTGTACACCATTTACCTGTGTACACCATTGTTTACCTGTGTACACCAGTATCTACCTGTGTACACCAGTATCTACCTGTGTACACCAGTATCTACCTGTGTACACCAGTATCTACCTGTGTACACCAGTATCTACCTGTGTACACCAATGCTTGCCTGTGTACACCAGTGTCTGTACACCAATGCTTGCCTGTGTGCACCAGTGTATGTGTACACTAATGCTTGCCTGTATACACCAGTGTCTGCCTGTGTACACCAGTATCTACCTGTGTATACCAGTGTCTACACCAGTGTCTTGTCTACCTGTGTACACCAACGTCTACCAGTGTCTACCTGTATACACCAGTATCAACCTGTTTGCACCAATGCTTGCCTGTGTACACCAGTGTCTGCCTGTGTACACCAGTGTATACCAGTGTCTGCCTGTGTACACCAGTGTATACCAGTGTCTTGTATACCTGTTTACACCAATGTCTACCTGTGAACACCAGTGTCTACCTGTGTACACCAGTATCAACCTGTTTGTACCAATGCTTGCCTGTGTACACCAGTGTCTGCCTGTGTACCCCAGTGTCTGCCTGTGTACCCCAGTGTCTGCCTGTGTACACCAGTGTCTGCCTGTGTACCCCAGTGTCTGCCTGTGTACACCAGTGTCTACCTGTGTACACAAGTGTCTACCTGTGTACACCAGTGTCTGCCTGTGTACACCAGTGTCTACCTGTGTACACAAATATCTACCTGTTTATATCACTGTATACAAGTATACATTGATGTCTACATTTGCTTACCACTGTCTACATGTGTATATTAATGTCTACACATGTTAACGTGTATATACGTCTACTTGATGCTGATCAAGTGCTCTTAATCCAAGGAATCACAGCTACCCATCCTTCCCGAAGATCAAACCTGATTGTCACCCATTCTCAAAGTAGTGTATACCCATAATGCCTTTCGAGTTTATGGCTTCTCCATGAATACGAGACCTATAATAAGCTCAGAAAGTGATAGGCTGTAATAAGTTTCGGAATATGTGAGGCCAGGCCACTGACGATGCTTCTCTTTTAAGGCGCTTGTGCTCACTAAGCAGGGACACTGCGCTAGCCCTGGACAATGTGCACACAACATTCATTCCTCTCTCACTGTCTGACTCTCTATCTCTCTCTCTCTCTCTCTCTCTCTCTCTCTCTCTCTCTCTCTCTCTCTCTCTCTCTCTCTCTCTCTCTCTCTCTCTCTCTCTCTCTCTCTCTCTCTCTCTCTCTCTCTCTCTCTCTCTCTCTCTCTCTCTCTCTCTCTCTGGTCTATTTTTCCTTAAGCTTTTCGATACCGCAGAGATGGTACTGTCCCGCCATTTTCTTTTCGGAGAGAGTGGCGAGTGTTGAAAGCCTTCTACTGTACTATCCTGACCTCAGGTGCCTTTATAGAAGCACAGGTAGCCATTCCGTAGCTTTGTATTTTTCAATAGATAGCGTGGAGAAAATTGTCTGCATACGGCTGAAGGAGGTAGCAAGATAAAGTTTCCTACGCGTCATTCTGATAAAGGCGACCAACAGAATTCACAAGTTTTGTCCAAGTGTAAAACTGACAATCCTCCAGGGCGGTGTTTTCAAGTGTAAGCAATATGTGATGATTTATTATACAATATATATTATAGTTATTAATTTTAACTACATAGTGTTTAAAGCGACTCCTGTATTAATAACGTTATTTATTGCTATTTGAGCATCAATATAATATGTTAGGACTCTTTAAAATGAAACTGTTAGGTCAGCAAATTCAGTACTCCCTAAGACCAGCTAGAAGCGAGTGCGTGTCACTTTAACGAAGGTACTCGTTCAAGGCAGTGCGGTAACTGTCCATGCCAAGGTAGTGCACTCACAAAGTACCCAAGCTAAAATAATACTGTATCACCCTTGGAGGTTGATGTAATACGGGGGTAACGCGCAAGGGACTGTATTAATGCCCTGAGATCTGAAATCAAATAGACAGCGTCTGTTTGGTTTCATATCGGTGATAACCGGACAATAATAGAACTGAAGAATTAGTTATGCAGCATCTGGGCATCTTTATTTGTAGGCGTTTCGCCCTCCAGTGGCTTTATCAATACAAGGACATAATGTTAATTATTATAAACAAAAGATGAGGTAATCAGTCCCTCAGCCTTGGAGTTTGTGAAGAGCACCGCAGTCTTGAAGGAACTAAAGCACAGTCGTGGAGCTTCTCGCTTATACAGGGTGTCCACAAAACACTCCCTGATTTCAAACAGGTATAACATGTAGCTTTATTGTAATAATCTTTCACAGTAGCTTCAGATGCAGGATTTCATTCAGTTTCATGTGGTATAGGATAGCATTAAAGGCACTCAATGTGCGTCTCTCTGGTTGCTCGCCAAACATTGATGTGATAGTCCAGTTCAGTCCAGACGCTCTGCAGCATGTCTGGTGTTATTATGCGAACTGTTTCAGTGATCGAAATTTTCAGCTCCCCCAGGGTTGCAGGTAGTGGTGGTACGTAAACTGTGCTCTTCACGTACCCCCAGAGAAAGAAGTCACAAACAGTTAGGTCCGGTGACCTCTGCAAGTGGCCTGCGAGGTCACTAGACCTGTTTGTGACTTCTTTCTTTGGGGGTACGTAAAGAGCACATCAACCAAATAACTGCTGCAGCAAATGGGCGCCTAGCAAACCTAAGAATAGCATTCCTACATCTCAATAATGAGTCGTTCAGGACCCTGTACACCGTGTATTTCAGGGCTATATTGGAGTATGCAGCACCAGTTTGGAACCCCCACCTAGCCAAGCACGTAAGGAAATTAAGAGAAAGTGCAAGGGTTTGCAACAAGACTAGTCCCGGAGCTAAGGGGTATGTCCTACGAGGAGAGGTTAATGGAAATCGACCTAACGACACTGGAGGACAGGAGAGAGAGGGGGGATATGATAACGACATATAAAATACTGAGAGGAATTGATAAGGTGGACAGAGACAGGATGTTCCAGAGATGGGACACAGCAACAAGGGGACACAATTGAAAGTTGAAGACTCAGATGAATCACAGGGATATTAGGAAGTATTTCTTCAGTCAGAGTTGTCAGGAAGTGGAATAGTCTGGGAAGTGATGTAGTGGAGGCAGGATCCATACATAGCTTTAAGTAGAGGTATGATAAAGCTCATGGAGCATTAAGAGTGACCTAGTTGCGGCCAGTGAAGAGGCGGGGCCAGGAGCTGTGAATCGACCCCTGCAACTACAACTACGTGAGCACACACACACACACACACACACACACGAGGTACAAGTGTATATAAAATAAGTGCAAAAAAAAATAGTGAGTTTCCAAGCCCTTTTGTGATTTCCCACATTATCAAGGACGATGTGAAAAATAATGAAACACGAACGAGTTTGAAAATTCATTATTTTTTTCACAGTGCTTATTATATATATATATATATATATATATATATATATATATATATATATATATATATATATATATATATATATATATATATATATATATATATATATATATATATATATATACAATAATACCTCTCGTATTCGAACTATATGGGCCGAGACCGGTTTGGAAACACGGAGTTTCCGAATACGTGAGGGAGAAAAAATGCGCATCCATACCGTCATATCGCCATTGGCGACGGCGTTGTAGGTTTAAAAAAAAGAGTCCAACGTCGTCTGGCGGTGGGACCATACACACTGGGCTCGAATAACAGCCTCCCAGATTTCACGGACCACAGGACCATAACTTTTTAAATGGGCTGTGGACAGTGGATACTCCAAAAGTGTTTTGACACCTGCCCTTGTTGCTGAAGTTTTTGGCGAGGGTTGATGGCGGGACATCATTTCAGGCCCGGGCGAGGTTATGAATGACGGCGCGCAGGTTGTACTTTTTAAGGTTGTCCAGGGTCAAGGCTCCCACATCTCGGCCTTTTTCGTCAATTACCACGATCACGTCCTCCAAGAATCTTCGGGTATATAGCCTCTTAAAGACCACAATCACACACTGATCCATGGGTTAGATGAGTGATGTGGCAATAACATAACTCTCATAGGCCATTATGAGCAACCAGTTCAGACACGTGGGGATGTGCAAGAGCATTGTCAAGGAGCAAGAGCGCTTTACACGGTCTCCGCTTATTTTCAGGGTCGCTGGTAGCCGGTGATCTCAGGCTATATATATATATATATATATATATATATATATATATATATATATATATATATATATATATATATATATTGTAGATTAAAATATTCGTTGCAGATATAACCTGGATATAGATCGTAAGGTTGATGTTGGTGAGGGGCTCTTGATTCAAGGAATTAGACTTGTGCTTTCCTTGGATCAAGCCTCATTTCTTTCCATTGCTGAGGCGTTGTGTGACGCATACGTGTTAAGCGATATCGCCTAAGTATAACACCAACATAAATCGTAAGGTTTTCGCTATTTGCGCCCTTCCTTGGATCACACCTGACTACTTCCCATTCCCCAGGCACAATATGACACCTATGGTTGTGTGCCTCTCCTTGAAGATAAGAATTCGTTATTTGCCTTCCCATGCACACACTCTGTGAAGTGTAGGAGAAGGAGACTGAGAGATCTGCACTTGATCACACAACATAATGATGATGATAATCTTTATTTCTATAGGTACATGTGCAAGGTATACAGGCCTAGTTGACACCAATGATATACTGCTATATAGAAAGCCCCTTGTTATGTAGAGTATTTCGGGCAAATTAGGTCAGTTTTGTCCCCAGGATGCGACCCACACCAGTCGACTAATACCCAGGTACCTATTTTACTGTCAGGTGAACAGGGGCAGCAGTTGTTTTTAGGAAACACGTCCTAATGTTTCCACTTGTACCGGGGATCGACCCTCGGACCTCAGTGTGTGAGCTGAGTGCGCTAGCAATCGAGCTACGGGATACGATGACACAAGAACCATGATAACGACGTACACAACAAAAAAGAACTTTTGGAGAGGGAGACACAAAACAGAAACAGGTACCCGGGAGTATAGTTCGAAGTTGTTTAACACAAATAAGTCGAATGTCTTGAAATATTTGTTTACAGTCTCGGTATGATCAGAAAATGGAATGACCTGGATGAAGGTGTGTGGTGGACCAAGACATAGTGCACAGCTACAGGAATGTGTATGATGGGACCCACGCGGCTAAGGTAGTGAACCCTGTAACGGACAGTTACAAAACGAGACTAGGAGCTAAGACTGGACTCTGTAACCACAAATAATGGAGCATATCTCTCTCTCTCTCTCTCTCTCTCTCTCTCTCTCTCTCTCTCTCTCTCTCTCTCTCTCTCTCTCTCTCTCTCTCATGCACTTGACCTTCAGTCAAGTCAGTTCCTTGCCAGTCAACTAGATCCGGTTTGCAGTGTGGTGGGCCACACCTATTTAACACCCTAGTCACTCAGTGTTGATGGAAGTAACACTCACCAGCAACAGTCTCAGTGTTGATGGAAGTAACACTCACCAGCAACAGTCTCAGTGTTGATGGAAGTAACACTCACCAGCAACAGTTTCAGTGTTGATGGAAGTAACACTCGCCAGCAACAGTCTCAGTGTTGATGGAAGTAACACTCACCAGCAACAGTCTCAGTGTTGATGGAAGTAACACTCACCAGCAACAGTCTCAGTGTTGATGGAAGTAACACTCACCAGCAACAGTCTCAGTGTTGATGGAAGTAACACTCACCAGCAACAGTCTCAGTGTTGATGGAAGTAACACTCACCAGCAACAGTCTCAGTGTTGATGGAAGTAACACTCACCAGCAACAGTCTCAGTGTTGATGGAAGTAACACTCACCAGCAACAGTCTCAGTGTTGATGGAAGTAACACTCGCCAGCAACAGTCATGGTATATGCCAGCAACTAAACTAAGTGAGAAGAAACACTAAATATAGGACGAACGAAACGGAGAAAGTGAAGAAACAGTTCAAACAGATGAAAGAAATACACGAGAAGACACACAACAAGCTTTATGAAGAGAGAAATAAGAGATTAAGAAAGATAAGTAAGTAAAGAGAGAAATATATGAGCAAGAAACAGAACCAGATGAAGAAGCAAGTAAATAAATGAAAAGAAATAGAATCAGATAAAGAAAGAAATAAATGAATGAGAAGAAACAAACAGATGAAGAGGCGAGTAACTGAAAATTAAAAAAAAAACCGAAAGCTTAAGGACAGGAACGAGACTTAGATAAAGTAAACAAAGAAATAACTCCAGAAGGAAATAATTCCAAAGATGACACAGGAGATGGAACTACAAGAATAATGGTCATATCTATTTAGATTCTACCTGGAGTCGATTTCGGGGTCACTGCCCCTCCAGCCAGGTCCCCTGACCAGGCCTCACCATGGCTGGAATAATCCGTCGGCCACACGCTGATCAGTAGCTGACTTGAGGAACCTATCAAGTTCCTTTTTGCAATAGCCAGGGGTGAGTTGATAATTACAGTTACGGACGAAAGGAGAGTATTGAAGAGTTTTGGTCCCCTTAAACACAGTGAGTTCTCACAGGGTGTATTCATTGTTCCACTGCTTTTCAAATGGAGTGGTTTCATTATGCAGGTTTGTAACCATTTCTTCCAGAATTTTCCAGGTGTAGATTATGGTGCATCTCGCCTTCGTTCTAAGAGACATAGTTCAGGGAATTTCAAGAGTTCCCAGTAGCTCACATACTTGACTGAATTTGTACTAACAGTGAAGGTTCTTTGTACGCTTTCCAGTTCTGCAGTTTGTCATATCTTAATTTACACAATTTTCCAGCCTAGGGAAGAAATGACACGAAGTGTCATCATTGATTTGTTAATAATGGTAGAATTACCTACAAAATGTTAGGTAAAAGGACACAGATACAACTAACGGGACATTTTATTGTGGCAACGTTTCGCTCTCCTGGAGAGCGCCACAATAAAAGTCGCATTAGTTGCATTTGTGTCCTTTTATCTAATATCATTGATTTGGCATCTCTTCCTTTGAATGTTCTAGTTATTCAGCCTATCATTTTCCTTACATTTGCAATAATAACATTGTTGTGATCCTTGAATGCGAGTTCCTCTTGACACTGAACTTTCGCTTCATTGTATTATTTGAGTTTGTCTTGTACTCTATTTCGCTCTTAATTCCTCATTTATTTCCATAGCAGATTAACAGAAATTTGTTCTCGTTGATCATTATATTGCAGTCAGTGGCCCACTGGAAGACTTGGTTTATATCAGCATGGAAGATTGCCGTGTCCCCAATGGACGTCACTCATTCTAATTCTGGTATTGGAAAAGGATGATGTCCTATGATTTATGTCCCTGTCTGTGTCAGATATAAGAATGAGAAAGAGAACTGGTGTGAGTAGTATGCCTTGGGGAACATTTTCACTATGGCAGCCCCGATTCCACTTTGGGTTCTCTTTGTTAGGAAGTTAAATATCCATCTTCCTACTTTTCCAGTTATTAATTTTGCACGCATTTTGTGCGTTATTAGAACATGGTCACAACTTTTGAAATCATTTGCAGTCAGTGAACACTATATCTGCATTGTGCTTGTATACAAGATCATGGCATAATTATCCAGCAATTGCGAACGGGAGTGACACATTGTAATCCCATGCTGCCCTGGGTTGTGTAGTGATTCAGTATGATTGACAATCTTGCTTCTTAAAACCCTTTCATATATACATTGATTATGTGATGTCAGCACAACCTGCCTATAAGATTTCTTTGCAGTTGTTTTACAGAACTGCCATTTTAGTTGAGTAGAAATATATCAATTTTTTAACAATTGTGGGATGACGCCTGTATCCAGGCTTATTCTCCATAGGATGTTTAAAGCACAAGATATTGGTTTATTGCAATTCTTGATGAATGTGGATTTCCACGAATTTTGGCCTAGGGCAGAATGCATGGGCATACTGAGAATAGCTTCTTCCAAGGCAAGTGAGCATAGGCTTAAGTCGGAAATTGTCGAGCTGTCAGCAGCGTTTCAAATCTCTCTAAACTAATCAATGACTCGCCGAACACTGAGTCGTACTGTGACTGTAGTATTTCACTCATTGTTTTGTTGTCATAACTTTTAACGAATATTACTAATGACGGTGATAGTCGTAGTGGCTGTTGTGGTGATGGTGATTAGTAGTTGGGGCGGTCATACTAGTTGGTGTTAGTGGGGATATTGGTGGTAGTAGTAGTTGGTGTTGATGGTGGCCGTGATGATGGTGGTTGGTGGTTGTAGTGAAGGTAATAAGGGGTGGTGGTTGGTGGTAATTCTAGGGGTGGTGGTTGGTAGTAATTCCAGTGGTGGTTGGGGTGGTGCTAATGACTCATGATTGGAGTAGTGCTGGTTATTGTAGGTATAATTTGCATAATCATTATAATATTCATAAGTATGATTTGCCGGATTATATACACCGTAGAGTTGTTCATTTGTTCTCCCGTAGTTCATTTGTTCTCCCGTAGTTGTTCATTTGTTTTCCCGTAGTTGTTCATTTGTTCTCCCGTAGTTCATTTGTTCTCCCGTAGTTCATTTGTTCTCCCGTAGTTGTTCATTTGTTCTCCCGTAGTTCATTTGTTCTCCCGTAGTTGTTCATTTGTTCTCCCGTAGTTGTTCATTTGTTCTCCCGTAGTTGTTCATTTGTTCTCCCGTAGTTCATTTGTTCTCCCGTAGTTCATTTGTTCTCCCGTAGTTGTTCATTTGTTCTCCCGTAGTTGTTCATTTGTTCTCCCATAGTTCATTTGGTCTCCCATAGTTCATTTGTTCTCCCATAGTTCATTTGGAGTTCTTTCATATAATAATGAAGCGCTAAACCCTTTAGAGTCATACAACACTGTGGGTTCTCTCATATCTGCGTTCTTTCATAGCTGTTCACGTGTTTTTCATAGCTGTTCACGTGTTCTTTCATAGCTGTTCACGTGTTCTTTCATAGCTGTTCACGTGTTCTTTCATAGCTGTTCACGTGTTCTTTCATAGCTGTTCACGTGGCGTTCATCTTTTATCCCATTATACTTGTTTCTTGAACGTAACAGATGAAACGTTCACTTAAATTTCTTTCATATATTTTTTAATCGAGTTTATATTTTCAAAATTCTTTCTGCAGTGCAAGAAGGTCAGGGATGTTAGGTGTGAGGCCAGGTGAGTGTTAGGTGTGAGGCCAGGTGAGTGTTAGGTGTGAGGCCAGGTGAGTGTTAGGTGTGAGGCCAGGTGAGTGTTAGGTGTGAGGCCAGGTGAGTGTTAGGTGTGAGGCCAGGTGAGTGTTAGGTGTGAGGCCAGGTGAGTGTTAGGTGTGAGGCCAGGTGAGTGTTAGGTGTGAGGCCAGGTGAGTGTTAGGTGGAGGCCAGGTGAGTGTTAGGTGTGAGGCCAGGGAGTGTTAGGTGTGAGGCCAGGTGAGTGTTAGGTGTGAGGCCAGGTGAGTGTTAGGTGTGAGGCCAGGTGAGTGTTAGGTGTGAGGCCAGGTGAGTGTTAGGTGTGAGGCCAGGTGAGTGTTAGGTGTGAGGCCAGGTGAGTGTTAGGTGTGAGGCCAGGTGAGTGTTAGGTGTGAGGCCAGGTGAGTGTTAGGTGTGAGGCCAGGTGAGTGTTAGGTGTGAGGCCAGGTGAGTGTTAGGTGTGAGGCCAGGTGAGTGTTAGGTGTGAGGCCAGGTGAGTGTTAGGTGTGAGGCCAGGTGAGTGTTAGGTGTGAGGCCAGGTGAGTGTTAGGTGTGAGGCCAGGTGAGTGTTAGGTGTGAGGCCAGGTGAGTGTTAGGTGTGAGGCCAGGTGAGTGTTAGGTGTGAGGCCAGGTGAGTGTTAGGTGTGAGGCCAGGTGGGCGTTGTGTTGGGTAATGTTAACTTAGGGGGAAGGTTCCAAAGGTTTGCATTGAGACTAGAACTGATAGGAAGCTCTGTGGAAGGAATTGAACCTGACGATCTTGGCAGAGAAGACAATGGAAGACACGATAACAACATAAAAAATCTTAATAAGAGGAATTGACAGACTGAATTAAGAGGATCAAGTTCAAGGGTACACAGGTAGAAGCTGATGAGCCATAGGGATGTAAGAAAGTATTTGTTTAGTCTCAGGATTGTTCAAAGGTGGAATTACTTAGTGAAGGCAAATCTTAATAGACAGCTTCAAGAATAGATAGGATAAGGCGCTAGAGGCCAGAAGTCAGTGATACCCTTCAATGTGCTCTAGAAGTTGACTCTCAACCCCGGCAAACCCAACTCTGATCACACCTGAGGTAGATATAATGTTTGGAAACAGGACAAATGTTTCCTGACGCGGGTCTTAGTCAAATGATGGCCCACAGCTGGAGCTTTTCGTCATCTGACTTCCGCTGGCTTACCGGTCTACTTCTTTAAACATATAACTTGAGGTAGCTACACACGTGCTAATATGTTTATGTACTGAGCACACCTGAGGTAACCACACACACACGTACTAAACCTATGGTGCGTGCTGAGCACAGCTGAAGCCGTCACACAGGTGTTACCTGGGTAGCGACCAATGAGGAACTGACTGCCTTCACTACGATTGATTTTGTGCTAACTTACCTGTATTGAACACTATCTGAAAATGTTACAGAAAATAAAATACTATGAAACAAGCTAAGGCCAACAAAAAATACATTTGAAAAATATATATATATATTGAAAACTGGTAAATTGTTTTAAGGATTTAATTTTTTAATTGAAAACAAGATTGGGAGAGGGGAGGGGGATGGGGTTGAAGCAAAATGTTATGTTAGCTGAATAAATAATATAAAAAAAATACCTAGGGAAGGTTTTTTTTATTTCGAAATAAATGTTGAAACCTCACCGGCATCAAAAAAATAATATATATATATATATATATATATATATATATATATATATATATATATATATATAATCAGAGCTGAGGGGGATCCTTGATTCAAGGAATTGGACGTGCCCTCCCCTTCCTTGGATCAAACATGAATGCCTTCCCTTACGGGTTTAGCGCTTCCCCATGAATGCAATAATGAGGAGCTCCAGCATAAATTAATGTGATGATGTGTATGACTTGTGCAGGTGTGTGGCAGTCTTGACTACCTCCTAGCTAGCTTCACTGTGCAGGTGTGTGGCAGTCTTGACTACCTCCTAGCTAGCTTCACTGTGCAGGTGTGTGGCAGTCTTGACTACCTCCTTGCTAGCTTCACTGTGCAGGTGTGTGGCAGTCTTGACTACCTCCTAGCTAGCATCACTGTGCAGGTGTGTGGCAGTCTTGACTACCTCCTAGCTAGCTTCACTGCAGGTGTGTGGCAGTCTTGACTACCTCCTAGCTAGCATCACTGTGCAGGTGTGTGGCAGTCTTGACTACCTCCTTGCTAGCTTCACTGTGCAGGTGTGTGGCAGTCTTGACTACCTCCTAGCTAGCTTCACTGTGCAGGTGTGTGGCAGTCTTGACTACCTCCTAGCTAGCTTCACTGTGCAGGTGTGTGGCAGTCTTGACTACCTCCTAGCTAGCTTCACTATGCAGGTGTGTGGCAGTCTTGACTACCTCCTAGCTAGCTTCACTGTGCAGGTGTGTGGCAATCTTGACTACCTCCTAGCTAGCTTCACTGTGCAGGTGTGTGGCAGTCTTGACTACCTCCTAGCTAGCTTCACTGTGCAGGTGTGTGGCAGTCTTGACTACCTCCTAGCTAGCTTCACTGTGCAGGTGTGTGGCAGTCTTGACTACCTCCTTGCTAGCCTCACTGTGCAGGTGTGTGGCAGTCTTGACTACCTCCTAGCTAGCTTCACTATGCAGGTGTGTGGCAGTCTTGACTACCTCCTAGCTAGCTTCACTGTGCAGGTGTGTGTCAGTCTTGACTACCTCCTAGCTAGCTTCACTATGCAGGTGTGTGGCAGTCTTGACTACCTCCTAGCTAGCTTCACTGTGCAGGTGTGTGGCAGTCTTGACTACCTCCTGATAGCTTCACTGTGCAGGTGTGTGCAGTCTTGACTACCTCCTAGCTAGCTTCACTGTGCAGGTGTGTGGCAGTCTTGACTACCTCCTAGCTAGCTTCACTGTGCAGGTGTGTGGCAGTCTTGACTACCTCCTTGGGGTAACCCTACCACTGTGCAGGTGTGTGGCAGTCTTGACTACCTCCTTGCTAGCTTCACTGCAGGTGTGTGGTAGTCTTGACTACCTCCTTGCTAGCTTCACTGCAGGTGTGTGGCAGTCTTGACTACCTCCTAGCTAGCCTCACTGTGCAGGTGTGTGGCAGTCTTGACTACCTCCTAGCTAGCTTCACTGTGCAGGTGTGTGGCAGTCTTGACTACCTCCTAGCTAGCTTCACTGTGCAGGTGTGTGGCAGTCTTGACTACCTCCTTGCTAGCTTCACTGCAGGTGTGTGGCAGTCTTGACTACCTCCTAGCTAGCTTCACTGTGCAGGTGTGTGGCAGTCTTGACTACCTCCTTGCTAGCTTCACTGCAGGTGTGTGGCAGTCTTGACTACCTCCTAGCTAGCATCACTGTGCAGGTGTGTGGCAGTCTTGACTACCTCCTAGCTAGCTTCACTGCAGGTGTGTGGCAGTCTTGACTACCTCCTTGCTAGCTAGCTAGCTTCCTTGTGATAGCCTACACATAGCCGCCACCTGAAGCTTCTGAATTGCACTGAAGTATTTTCGCGCCTGTACCGGCGCCAGCCATCAGACTTCTACAAGATTTAATATTTCTTATTCTTGGTTAGGTTAGTGTTAATTAGCTGAAGTTTACATATAGTTACCCAACAATAAGGAAATGAACGAGTGCCTTACTCTGGACGTATCTTAGTCCCTTTAAGCATTGGTATGTGCATGTTCACTGTTCACTTTAGAACAGTGGTCCTCAACCTTCCTACAAAAGTGGGCCACATTTGATGGCCAAATGTGTAACGGGGGCCGCACAGTTTTGTTGATACTTTGCAGTATGGAACCTACATGAATGTGAATTCATAATTTCATGTGAGGGCCGCAGCCATTTCCTAGAAGAGGCCGCAGTTTGGGGACCCCTACTTTAGAGGATATTCGTCTCCTATCCCACCACCTTTTTTTATCACTTTAGCGCTGATACATATTTAAACTGCGTTGTCGGACCTAATGGAGTGTTATCAGTCTTGACCTTGGTGGGTCTTAATTATTCCGGGAACCAGTTGCCTCTGGTTACTGCACCTTGTACTGACTCCTTGC
>WNWK01004933.1:92500-129902 GCA_009830355.1 Cherax destructor
ATATATTTAGTTGGATTAGGTTAAATTAAATTGTGCTTGTTATAATAAGGTTAGGTAAGTTTTCTAAGGTGCTTTTGGTATAAAATTATTAATTTTTACATTAACATAAATGAAAAGAAAATCTTTGAACGTATAAGATAAAATTTTAGATTTTCAAGAGAGATTCTTGAACTTAATACCCTAAAGATTGGTTTGATTCAGTGATTTGTGGATTGTAGTGAGCAAGTTCAGTAATTAACCCATGGCCCGAGTGAAGGAAATTACTCTGGTTTGTTGTATTGTAAATGAGTTACTGGTAAATTTAGGATGATACTTGAGTTCCGGCCTGAAACCCCATCCCAGACCAGGCCGGTTGAAGGCCTGATCAATCAGGCTGTGGTGTTCATAAGAAGTGATTTAGGGAACTTATGAAGTTCCCTCGTGAAGGCAGCTAAGGGTGTGTTGGTAATTCTCCTCATGTATGAAGGGAGGGTGTTTATAAAAGTCTTGGTCCCTTTACACTTTCTGAGTTATCACTTAGTGTATTCATTGTACTCCTGTTTTTTCGTTGAGGGTATTTTACGCCATCTGGTGAGCCTCATGCTTTCATAGGCAGTTGAACAGTCTTGAGCCCCTGACACTTATTGTGTTGTCCCTTAGCGTGTTCGTGGCGCCCCTGTTTTTCATTGGGGGGATATTGCACCGCCTGCCAAGTCTTTTGCTTTCGTAGGGAGTGATTTTCGTGTGCAAATTTGGTACTATTCCCTCTAGGATTTTCCAGATGTATATCATCATGTATCTTTCTCGTCTGCGTTCCAGGGAGTACATTTTGAGGGCTATATTTTGATGTGCATATTTGGGACTAATT
This sequence comes from Cherax destructor, assembly GCA_009830355.1. Classification (NCBI taxonomy): domain Eukaryota; kingdom Metazoa; phylum Arthropoda; class Malacostraca; order Decapoda; family Parastacidae; genus Cherax; species Cherax destructor. The sequence continues at coordinate 93,348 of WNWK01004933.1, forward strand.
CCACAATAATTTTCTAGGTTTAAATTAAGATGTAGCTTTATCACCTATGTATCAAGGGCCTTCAGATGTTGGGTGCTTGACAGGTTATACGTGCAGTGAAGGTTCTTTGTACATTTTTCACATCTGTGATTTTTGCCTGCCTTTAAAAGGGGCTGAAAGTGTACAGCAATATTCTAGTATAACGAGAATTAGTGACTTAAAGATCATCATCACTGGCTTGGTATCTCTTGTTTTGAAGATTCTACATATCCAGCCCATCATTTTCCTTGCGGCTGTGACATTCTTACTAAGTCCCTCAAATTAATCATCCTTAGTAAACAGCAGGTCTTATCCACCCGTTATGTGGTTAAGCATCCGTTGGCCTGGTAACACGACACTTGATACACAGCAAACATGTGATAGGAAGTTGCACTCCCATAACACCATGTTGTGAATAATGAAGGTTAACATCCTACATAATGAATATTTGTTCAACATTAAGTATCTGTCTACCGTTTATTGACCTAGACTTTTACCTCCTTTACAAAACAGAGGATCACTACATAGTACATTGCTATTACGATTGCAGTCACTGCATGTAGTGAGTTTCTTCGTAGTATTATGTTCACTCAGTGAGACTCACCAGTCAACTCAACCCTCGAGGCAAAAGTTTTATCATCTCACTGACTTGTCCTTAGTTTTATCATTTGACGTGTAACCCCATGTGTGCTCGTGCATTTGTATCTCCTCCCAGTCTCTTGCTCTCTCAGCTTCACTCGCTCCCTCTCCTTTAGTTTTTCTTCCTCTTCCTACTTCTCTCCCTCTTTCCCTTCCTCCTTGCCTCCCTCCCTTAGTCTGTGCCAGCCGTGTATCACAAGCAGGAGGCAGTGGCCCCCAGGTGTCTTGTGTAGTGTTTACAGTAGCGGGGAAAACTATGTCGTACTGGTCCGTGCTGGTCCCTTGTCTGCTCTCCTTCCACCGGCCATTCATCCCACCACCCTCCCAACCTCCCACCCAATTACCCAACCCATTACCCAATCTGCTACTTACCCTACACACCCATTTCTTAACAACCCACTTAACCACACCTACTTTCTCTGTTACGGTTGAATTGGTAGCGGAGGGAAGGATGGGTAATTTTGAAAATAATTTTTAACTAGAATAAACTCAATAAATTTCTCTAATATTAAGTACCTAGTTTTTAAGGACTAGAATAAGCTGCCCCTAATGCCATGGCATGTCAGTGGCTCTCCTTGCACTCAATTTACATTGTAACTTCCAATACCCATGTAACCTGCAATGAAATAAAATTTGTTTGTTTGTTTGTTTGTTTGTTTGTTTAGTAGGTCACTATTACGGCTAATTGGTAGATAGGTGCATGGTAAGGTGCAGAAGAGCTAAGCGAAAGAAAATAAGGATAACCTATGATGATTTTTCTGATACATAATCAGTGTAGATAATATCTTTGAAGGTACTTGTAGTTATCTACTTGTAATTACACACTTGTAGTCACCTGCGAACTGTACTCTTTGGAATGCAGGCGAGAAAGATACATGATAATTTACATCTGGAAAATTCTGGAGGACCTGGTCCCAAATCTGCACACCGAAATCACTCCCTATGAAACTGAGAAGTTCGGCAGACGATGCAACTACCCACATTGAAAAGCAGAGGCGCAATAAGTATACTAAAATAAAAATCAATAAGTGTAAAGGAACCAAGACTTTTAAGCACTCTTCATATGTAAGGGGAATTACCAACACACTACTAGCCTTTCTTCACGAGAAACTAGATCATTTTTATCAAGTCTGTCAGCCGGGCTGCGGTGCATACGTTGTTTTCCGTGCGGCTGGCACCAACAGCCTACTCGATCAGGCCAAGCAACCAGGAGGCCTGGTCTGAGACCGGGACACGGGGGTGGTGACCTCCGAGACCGACTACAAGTAACCTGCTTGTGACTCAGAACCATCAACAGAAAAACTTGCTGCTAGGTGTGTGTGTGTGTGTGTGTCCGTGTTTATGTAGGTACTGTATGTTCTTTGTTTACGTGCTGCACGTACGTGTCAGGCCGTGCGAGAAGCTGAGGTTTTCCCTGACGCTGGTGTCTTCCCTGCCGGCGGGGATGTCTTGGTCGCCTTTCGAAAGGAGGGGGGGGGGGCAAGGAGAGAGCGGGGACGGGCAGGGTGTATTGTGCGTTACCTGTGACCTTTTCAGAGTTGTGTGCACCTCACGGCCTGATCAACTAGGCTGTCCCCACGTGCACCACCGCACAAAGGCTATACATGAACAATATAGAAGCAGTGTTATTTTACAACGTGTATAAAAAAACATCTTACTGGTGAGAGTGGCAATTACCGCACACACGAACACATCTAGTGTCTAAACTACTCGTCACACACGAACACATCTAGTGTCTAAACTACTCGTCACACACGAACACATCTAGTGTCTAAACTACTCGTCACACACGAACACATCTAGTGTCTAAACTACTCGTCACACACGAACACATCTAGTGTCTAAACTACTCGTCACACACGAACACATCTAGTGTCTAAACTACTCGTCACACACGAACACATCTAGTGTCTAAACTACTCGTCACACACGAACACATCTAGTGTCTAAACTACTCGTCACACACGAACACATCTAGTGTCTAAACTACTCGTCACACACGAACACATCTAGTGTCTAAACTACTCGTCACACACGAACACATCTAGTGTCTAAACTACTCGTCACACACGAACACATCTAGTGTCTAAACTACTCGTCACACACGAACACATCTAGTGTCTAAACTACTCGTCACACACGAACACATCTAGTGTCTAAACTACTCGTCACACACGAACACATCTAGTGTCTAAACTACTCGTCACACACGAACACATCTAGTGTCTAAACTACTCGTCACACACGAACACATCTAGTGTCTAAACTACTCGTCACACACGAACACATCTAGTGTCTAAACTACTCGTCACACACGAACACATCTAGTGTCTAAACTACTCGTCACACACGAACACATCTAGTGTCTAAACTACTCGTCACACACGAACACATCTAGTGTCTAAACTACTCGTCACACACGAACACATCTAGTGTCTAAACTACTCGTCACACACGAACACATCTAGTGTCTAAACTACTCGTCACACACGAACACATCTAGTGTCTAAACTACTCGTCACACACGAACACATCTAGTGTCTAAACTACTCGTCACACACGAACACATCTAGTGTCTAAACTACTCGTCACACACGAACACATCTAGTGTCTAAACTACTCGTCACACACGAACACATCTAGTGTCTAAACTACTCGTCACACACGAACACATCTAGTGTCTAAACTACTCGTCACACACGAACACATCTAGTGTCTAAACTACTCGTCACACACGAACACATTAGTGTCTAAACTACTCGTCACACACGAACACATCTAGTGTCTAAACTACTCGTCACACACGAACACATCTAGTGTCTAAACTACTCGTCACACACGAACACATCTAGTGTCTAAACTACTCGTCACACACGAACACATCTAGTGTCTAAACTACTCGGCAACAACACCACAAGATACCGTAAGCAGTGTACTACCTCCTAGGTATGTACAACAAGGTGGAGTGGTGGTGCGTGCAGTCTGCGCTCATTGGTCCGCACAGGAAGGTGAAGTTGCTTGAAATAGTGACCGTTATGGAGGCTGATGACGTGGAGATGTTCGTTATGAGAAGGTGTGTGTGTGTGTGTATTCACCTATTTGTGGTTGAGGGATCGAGTCATAGCTCCTGGCCCCGCCTCTTCGCTGATCGCTACTAGGGCCACTCTATCTGCTTCAAGAGCTTTATCGTACCTATTCTTAAAACTATGTATGGGTCCTGCCTCCACTACATCACTTTCCAGACTATTCCACTTCCTGACAACTCTGTGACTGAAGAAATACTTCCTAACATCCCTGTAGCTCATCTGAGTCTTCAATTTCAAATTGTGACCCCTTGTTGCTGTATCACATCTCTTAAAATATTCTGTCCCTATCCACCTTATAAATTCCTCTCAGTATTTTATATGTCGTTATCATGTCCTCCCTATCCCTCCTGTCCTCCAGTGTTGTCAGGTTGGAGTTCCCTTAACCTCTCCTCGCAGGACATACCCCGCCAGCTCTTGGGCTAGTCTTGTTGCAAACCTTTGCACTTTCTCTTATTTCTTGACGTGTTTGACCAGGTGTGGGTTCCATACTGTTGTTGCATACTCAAATATGTGCCTGACGTACATGGTGTACAGTGTCGTGAATTGACTCCTTACTTAGATGTCGGAACGCTATTCTTAGGTTAGCTAGGCGCCCATATGATGCAGCAGTTATTTGGTTGATGCGCGCTTCAGGAGATGTGCTCGGTATGATGCTCACCCCTAGATCCTTTTCCTTGAGTGAATTTTGCAGCCTTTGACCTTTTAGTCTGTACTCCGTCTGCTGTCTTCTTTGTCCTTCCCCAAGCTTCATAACTTTGCACTTGCTGGGGTTAAACTTAGGGAGCCATTTGCCGGACCAGGCTTGCAGCCTGTCACATGCCTTTGTAAGCTTACCTGTTCCTCGCCTGCTTGTATTCTCATTAGCTTCACATCGTCTGCCAACAAGGACACCTCTGAATCTATCCCTTCCGTCATATCATTCACATAAAAAAAAAAACAGCACCGGACCTAGGACTGACCCTTGTGGAGCCCCACTCGACACATGCACCCACTCTGACACCTCGTCTCGTACCAACACACGTTGTTTCCTTCCTGTCAGGTATTTTTTCCTGCCATTCCTGCCTGCTCCTGTAGCTTTTCAACCAGTCTCTTGTGTGGTACTGTATCGAAAGCCTTCATACAGTCCAAGAAGAGCTTTTCACAGTAGCCGCCTCAGACTTTACTCTCTTTACTACTACTCTTGTGTTCTATTTGTTAGGAAATTATAGATCCATCTATAAATTTATGCCTTTATCACGCATTTTGTGCGCTGTTACACCATGGTCACACTTGTCAAAGCACACACAACCCGCACATATAAAAAGAGAGGAGCTTACGACGACGTTTCGGTCCGACTTGGACCATTTACAAAGTCACACTGTGTGACTTTGTAAATGGTCCAAGTCGGACGAAACGTCGTCGTAAGCTCCTCTCTTTTTATATGTGCGGGTTGTGTGTGTATTGTTCCAGTCACGGTATTGTGCCTTTTTTGTTACTTGTCAAAGGCTTTTGCAAAGTCTGTGTATACTACATCTGCGTTTGTGTGTAGGTGTATTTAGTATGATTTTAAGTGTATTTAGTATGAGTGTGTGTAGATGTATTTAGTATGAGTGTGTGTAGATGTATTTAGTATGAGTGTAAGTATTTAGTGTTACTGTGTGTAAATGCATTTAGTATGATTGTAAGTGTATTTAGTATGATTGTAAGTGAATTTAGTATGAGTGTATGTAGGTGTATTTAGTATGTGTGTAGGTGTATTTAGTATGTGTGTAGGTATATTCAGTATGTGTGTGTGTAGGTGTATTATGAGTGTGTATAGTTGTATTTATTATGTGTGGGTGTTTATCATACTGTGTTGTGAGTGCTGTTCTGTGTTGGTACCTTCTTGACTGTTATCTTCAGTTCAGTATAAGTCACTGCCACTGTGTAACTGTAATATTCTTGCGCTTAATTCAACCACTGTAACAACTTCAAACATCACTCTGTAAATACACGTGTAAACTTACCTGAATAAACTTACTTCACTGTGTAAACACACATGTAAATTCAGCGGTTGACCAGACGGTCTTATAAGGTAAGTTAGCGGTAGACCGTTTGGTCGTATAAGGTAGATTAGTGGTAGACCGTTTGGTCTTATAAGGTAGGTCAGTGGTAGGCCGTTTGGTCTTAAAGATAGTTTAGCGGTAAACAGTTCGATCTTGTAAGGTCTAAACCACTCGGCTCACAACCAGTGGTCTCGCGTTCAATCCTGGGCGGTGAGAGACGTCTGGGCGGGATTTCTGACTTAACCTGTCACCAGTCTTGAGGTTTTTTCCTTATTTATATATACTTTGGCGTCGGGGCTTGATGCCAGGCTTTCTCGTTGGTTGCTTGGTCAACCAGGCTGTTGTGTTGGCGGCCCGCTGGATCACATAGCTTGGTTGATCTGCCACTGCGGAGGTGAGTTTGATGTACCTAACATTCATTAGGTACCTAGGAATTAGTCTGCTGTTGTGAGTCGCATGCCAGGGATAAACCTAAGGATTCTAACAAATGAATTATACAGTTTGGCTGGCCTGGGTTATTATTCCTCCGGGGTTATTTTGTTCGGATTATTAACCCTGGAATAATCCCCCAAAAAGCCACGTTATCAGACTGGCTTGCTTTTACTGGTATCTTTTAATTTTCTTTCCCAGGGTGCCATCCACACCAGTCGACTAACACCCAGGTGCCAAGTTACTGCCAGGTGAATTGGGGCAGCAGGTGTAAGGAAACCTGCCCAACGTCTGCACTCTTCCAGGACTCGAACCTCAGTCCCTCAGTTTGTGAGCTTAGGCTGCTACCAGTTGAGCCACGAGCACCCGCAGAATAAAGACATTCTGGGATGCCTCGCTGGGCAATATATATTATTAGCCCAAAGGCAAAATTAACGCTGGGAATGTTGTTTGTGCGATCTAAAAATCAATGGTATGGTGTAATGATAGCATGATACTAAAATGTTTGCCGATACTGGTACTCAGTTATATTTGGATACCGATACCTATGCTGATATCATCAATATTAGCCGACACCCCATCCTCCCCCTCCCCTCATCCCCTGCTACCGATACTTTGGCACACTCTTAGCATGGTAACACAGACAAGATCTGTACAGTTCACGGAACGTTTCGTTATAGTGGCTTCTTCAGTCCTGTATACCTGGAGTCTACCTGCAGAGAATTTCAGGGGTCAACGCCCCCGCGGCCCGGTCCGTGACCAGGCCTGCTGTTGGACCAGAGCCTGATCAACCAGGCTGCTACTGCTGGCCGCACGCAGTCCAACGTACGAACCACAGCCCGGCTGGTCAGGTACCGACTTGAGGTGCCTGTCCAGTGCCTGCTTGAAGACAGCCAGGGGTTTGTTGGTAATCCCCCTGATGTATGCTGGGAGGCAGTTGAACAATCTTGGGCCCCTGACACTTATTGTGTTGTCCCTCAACGTGCTAGTGGCACCCCTGCTCTTCATTGGGGGGGATGTTACATCGCCTGCCGAGTCTTTTGCTCACAGTGGCAAATTAATAATTGTCCTGAGCTGCACACAAGCGTTTTTTCACCTGTAATCAGACCTCTTGGGTCAGTTAGAAGTCTGAGTCGATCTCTCACTCACTGTGATAACATGAACGTTTATGAAGCAACTTCAAATATGTGAACAGATTGACTTATGTTGTAGTAGCCAGGGTTAGGCTTAGTTACAAGTACTTCTGGTATCATGACTCACGAAATCGTAATGACACGATTGCAAACAAACCATACCACGGGTGGGGTTAGAACCCGCGATCAGTCTGATCGCGGGTTCTAACCCCACCCGTGGTATTTTTTTTTTACTTCTGGTAGTTTAACAGACACACACATGATCACCCTTATGATCACTGTCTTGAGCATTATGTGATTATTTGTTCACTTACTGAGGAATATAGAGATGGACAGTATATTAACCTGTGATATGTCAAGATATCGTATTAGTGAAAATAAGATAACAGACATATTAAGCAAATTTCCTAAATTTGCTGACAACAGATAAGTCAACTGTAGAAACAAATCTAGATGTACTCCTGTTAACCCTTTGGAGGCCTAGTTCCTAGGCTTTTTGCGTATCCGATATGTTATTGCACTACTATCCACAGGATGGATATGGGGTACACAATAAACTAGCCGCTTCGGTGGCAAAATCCAAATCCAATTTCGGGTCTGATCACGGGTGGGCCTGTTATCTACTGTTGTCTGCTGTCCTCTGTTCTGACAACGATCGATTGTTGTTATGCCTTTACTGTTGCCTGCTGTCCTCTGTACTAACAACGATCGTCTGCTGTTATGCCTTTACTGTTGGCTGCTGTCCTGTTCTGGCAGTTACCATCAACAATTGTCATGCTGTTACTGTTGTGTGCTGCACCGTGATATCATAGCAAATATTTTTATGTTTCTGTTGTCCGCTGCACTGTGCTCTGAAATCTATCATCTGCTGTTGTGATGCTGTTAATACTATTGTCTGTTGTACTGTACTCTCTCCACCACATCTCAACATCCTGTTGTCGCTACCACTACATATAATCCTCCCCTGTACTGTGTAACTAATTAACAAATTCGACACTAATTTATACCATCATGAGCCCATCCCTTCGTGATGATTTGATGAAAATGTTATGAATAATCAACGTTGAATGATTGTTTTTTGTGAGGTTGGTACGCGAGTGCGTTGATGGCGGCGTCACGGGGGAGAGTGAAGGTTCCTGGATGACTGAACCAGCATCCAAGTTTAACACTGATTGCACAGATTCACTTCGTACTGGTTAGCATATATTATTATTATATTTGGAAGCGCTAAAACCGAATGAGATGTAATCAGGTTTGAACTGAGGGCGGGGAAGAGTAGTTCCAATTTTTGTGATCAAGAGCCTTTCATTGGCACGACGGCTGTGATGTGAGCAAGATGTTTTGGTACATCATCACTAGTACAATCAGTGGCCACGAGGAATGCGTTGGTTGAGATACAGCAAATCTCCACGCTGATGTAAACAGTCTTGCAGTGGGCCGCACAAAACAAGTGCTCAGTGAGGACAAATTTCAGTGATTCCACTATGGAACTTCAACCTGGAAGGAAGTATACACACTAACCACTCTATTGAGCGAAAGACTAACGTGAAAGACCTAGGAGTGATAATGTCTGAGGATCTCACTTTCAATGATCACAACAGTTCAGTTATCACGACCGCAGGATAATGAGACTCGATAACAAGAACCTTGAACACTAGAGATGGCGAGTCAATGATAATTCTCTTTAAAGTCACTTGTTCTCTCTAGACTGCAATACTGTTGTACCCTTACAGTTCGTTTTAAGGAAGACGAAACTGCATATCTAGAAAATGTACGGGGAACCTTCACTGCCCTTATAAACTCACTCAAACACCTAAATTACTAGGAACGCTTGAAGTCCCTCGAACTGCACTCCATTGAGCTTTGGCGAGAAAGATACAAAATTTACATCTGGAAAACTTCTAGAGTGGTTGCAGTCCTACACACATAAATCATTGCCTATGAAAACAAAAGGCTCAGCAGACTGAGGGTTGCCATAAGTACACTAAGAAATAACCCATTAATTATGAGGAGACCAAGACTTTTCAACATTATATTTTAAAACATAAGAGGAATTGCCAACAGACTGGATGATTTCTTCTCCAGTTCCTGTTCTCCGGGCTGTAGTGCCTATATATATATTGAACTGGGTACGACTAGCACCAACAACCTGGTAAACCTAGGTGAGCAAGGAACACTTCTAGATAATGATCAGGCCATCCACAGGGAGTCCTGGTCTGAGACCGGGTCGCGGAGGCGTTGACCTTCCGGAACACACTTCAGGTAGACTCCAGGTAGGTAGAAATATATTATGAATTACAATATTTTACACCTTTGGGATAACAAGGTACAGGGTGTTTGAAGCATTTCTGTCATCAACACTGAAGCGTGTAGTGCGAGGATCCTCTTGGTAACTTAGAGGAAACTTTTCATAATTTGAGGATGCTCTTGGAAATTCCAAGTCATCAGAAGGTGACCGTGTGAGCTAGTGTCCAAGGTTTCATTGTCCTGTTTTATGACAAACCTTAATTAACTAACCTCTCCAAGTCATCCGTCTGTGAATGCTCAAAGGACGTAAACTTATGGTCTACAAGCGTAGGAAACTCTTGTGTGTCAGTTGGCCGCCATGCTTTCCGTCATGAAGACACGTTAACTTGATGGGTGTAGAGTTGTGTAGTAAACTGAGAGGAAGAGTGGTGTGAGGAGTGTGATGCCTCCATCACTGGCTGTACACGGAAGAGCATTTTAAGTGGAGGTTTATGGGGAAATAATCTTAATAAGTAGGGAAGGCAAGTGCTGGGTGGCCAGAGGCGCGCGCACGTGCGTGTATACTTACCTAATTGTGGTTCCAGGGGTCGAGTCTTCAGATTCTGGCCCCGCCTCTTAACTTGCCAATCCAGATTCAGTCCCATCTGGTATGTCGAAACTTAGCTCTTGGCTTTGCAACCTAGACCACCTTGATTGGCATCACTGATTTCTGGCTTCTTAGTCCTTATCATATCTATTCTTGAAGTTGTGTATTGAATTTGCCTCCACTACTGCCTCATCCACGTCATGTCCACCTTTCAACCACCCTCTGCCTACCTTGATCCTGGCGCAACCCACGCCCGCGACCACCATGCTGCCCACTTGGTGGGCACAATACTTTACCTACAGTAACTAGCACACATGAACTACTGGACCAATAAGGCGCAAGTAACTCCCCCACTGTCCAGTTTTGCTGATTAAAATTATTAAACTAGTTTTAAAGTTTTTCTTAATGTTAAAAATCTGTTTTTTTTTTTTAATGACCAACAAACTTTACTTTGCATTTGGCCGGAATCTTACGTGTGAAGGAATCCACACAATTATAATGATCTTTATTAATTATTATCATTATTATTATTATTATTATTATAATTATTATGGGGGAACGCTAAACCCATAGGGACTATATAGCGCCTGTGGTTGGGGGGGATGGAAGGCATTCAGGCTTAATTCAGGGAATTGGAGGACAGATCCAATTCCCTAGATCAAGAGCCCCTCACCGGCATCAAGGAACCTCCCTTGATAGACCTTTTTGTTTAATAATTTTTACATTGTTCCTGTAGCGCTGAGTTATAATTTATAATATATTGTGCCTACCTTCATACACAAGCATGCTATATACACAAGCATGCTATATACACAAGCATGCTATATACACAAGCATGCTATATACACAAGCATGCTATATACACAAGCATGCTATATACACAAGCATGCTATATACACAAGCATGCTACATACACAAGCATGCTATATACACAAGCATGCTACATACACAAGCATGCTACATACACAAGCATGTTATATACACAAGCATGCTATATACACAAGCATGCTATATACACAAGCATGTTATATACACAAGCATGCTACGTACACAAACATGTTATATACACAAGCATGCTACATACACAAGCATGTTATATACACAAGCATGTTACGTATACAAACATGTTATATACACAAGCATGCTACGTACACAAGCATGTTATATACACAAGCATGCTACGTATACAAACATGTTATATACACAAGCATGCTACGTACACAAGCATGCTACATATACAAACATGTTATATACACAAGCATGCTACATACACAAGCATGCTACATACACAAGCATGCTACATACACAAGCATGCTACATACACAAGCATGCTACATACACAAGCATGCTACATACACAAGCATGTTACATACACAAGCATGCTACGTACACAAGCATGCCACGTACACAAGCATGGTACATATACAAGCATGTTATATACACAAGCATGCTATGTACACAAGCATGCTACGTACACAAGCATGCTACGTACACAAGCATGCCACGTACACAAGCATGGTACATATACAAGCATGCTACATACACAAGCATGCTATGTACACAAGCATGCTACGTACACAAGCATGCTACGTACACAAGCATGTTATATACACAAGCATGCTACATACACAAGCATGCTACATACACAAGCATGCTACATACACAAGCATGCTACATACACAAGCATGCTACATACACAAGCATGCTACATACACAAGCATGCTACATACACAAGCATGCTACATACACAAGCATGCAACATACACAAGCATGCTACGTACACAAGCATGCTACGTACACAAGCATGCTACATACACAAGCATGCTACATACACAAGCATGCAACATACACAAGCATGCTACGTACACAAGCATGCCACGTTTTTTTTTTTTTTTTTTTTTTTTTTTTTTTTTTTTTTTTTTTTACACAAGCATGACATAACAGCATGTTACTATACACAAGCATGTAATACACAAGCATGCTACATACACAAGCATGCTTACATACAAAGCATGCTACATACACAAGCATGTACATACACAAGCATGCTACGTACACAAGCATGCTACGTACACAAGCATGTAACATATACAAGCATGCTCACATACACAAGCATGCTTACAGATCATACACAAGCATGTTATATACACAAGCATGCTAATACACAAGCATGCTACATACACAAACATGCTAATACACAAGCATGCTACATACACAAGCATGTTATATACACAAGCATGCTACTACACAAGCATGCTATACATACTAAAGCATGCTACTACACAAGCATGTCTAACTGTACACAAAGCATGCTACATATACAAGCATGTATAAATAATAACAAGCATGCTTACATACACATGAACATGCTACATACACAAGCATGTACATACACAAGCATGCTATAAGCATGCTACATACACAAGCATGCTACAGTACACAAGCATGCTTACATACACAAGCAGCTTACTACACACAGCATGCTACATACACAAGCATGTTATACACAAGCATGCTACATACACAAGCATGCTACATACACAAGCATGCTACGTACACAAGCATGCACATACAAGCAGCATAAGTTCTACAGTACACAAGCATGCTACATACACAAGCATGCTACATACACAAGCATGCTACATACACAAGCATGCTACTACACAAGCATGCTACTACACAAGCATGCTACATACACAAGCATGTTATACCAAGATGCACACAAGCATGCTACATACACAAGCATGTACATACACAAGCATGCTACTACACAAGCATGCTACATACACAAGCATGCTACATACACAAGCATGTTGAATACACAAGCATGCTACATACACAAGCATGCTACTACACAAGCATGCTACATACACAAGCATGTTATATACACAAGCATGCTACATACAAGCATGAAACATGCATCACATACACAAGCATGCTACATACACAACATGTACATACACAAGCATGCTACTACACAAGCATGTACATACACAAGCATGCTACATACACAAGCATGCTACATACACAAGCATGTTAATACACAAGCATGCTACATACACAAGCATGTTAATACACAAGCATGCTACATACACAAGCATGCTAATACACAAGCATGCTACATACACAAGCATGCTACTACACAATACATGTTATATACACAAGCATGCTACATACACAAGCATGTTATATACACAAGCATGTACGATACAAACATGTAATACACAAGCATGCTACATACACAAGCATGTACATACACAAGCATGTACACTATTACACAAGCATGCTACGTACACAAGCATGCTACATAACAAACTGTTATATACACAAGCATGCTACATACACAAGCATGCTACATACACAAGCATGCTACATACACAAGCACATACACAAGCATGCTACATTTTTTTTTTTTTTTTTTTTTTTTTTTTTTTTTTTTTTTTTTTTTTTTTTTTTTTTTTTTTTTTTTTTTAAAAAAAAAAAAAAAAAAAAAAAAAAAAAAAAAAAAAAAAAAAAAAAAAAAAAAAAAAAAAAAAAAAAAAAAAAAAAAAAAAAAAAAAAAAAAAAAAAAAAAAAAAAAAAAAAAAAACATGCTACATACACAGCAACATACACAAGCATGACAGTACACAAGCATGCCACGTACACAAGCAAGCTACATACACAAGCATGCTACATACACAAGCATGCTACATACACAAGCATGCTACATACACAAGCATGTACATACACAAGATGCTACATACACAAGCATGCTACATACACAGCATGCTGACATACACAAGCATGTATATACACAAGCATGCACATACACAAGCATGCAACATACAAAGCATGTTACATACACAAGCATGCTATAGCACAAGCATGCTACATACATAAGCATGCACATACACAAGCATGCTACATACACAAGCATGCTCTCAGCTAATACACAAGCATGCTAAACAGTATACACAAGCATGCTACATACACAAGCATGCTAATGTAGCATAAAGCATGTATCATCACAGCATGCTATAAAAAAGCATGCTACATGCCCAAACATGTTATATCACAGGCATGCTACATACACAACATGCTACATACACAAGCATGCTTACATACACAAGCATGCTACATGCACAAGGCATGTGCTACATACACAAGCATGCTACATACACAAGCATGCTACATACACAGAGCATGCTACGTACACAAGCATGCTACTACCAGAGCTCTACACAAGCATGCTACATACACAAGCATGCTACATCACAAGCATGCTACATACACAAGCATGCTACATACACAAGCAGCAACAGTGCTACATACACAAGCATGCTACATCACAAGCATGCTACATACACAAGCATGCTACATAGCATGCTACAACCTAAGCATGCTACATACACAAGCATGCTACATCACAAGCATGCTACATACACAAGCATGCTACATACACAAGCATGCTACATACACAAGCATGCTACATACAGATCTCAGGCTATTTAGAGCAAGTAATGAGAGAGGGAGCCATTTACAATTAATGTGTTTGAAGTCATAGCTTGCACAAGCTGGAGAGCAACAAGTATGGTAAACAGTTCAGTATGTAAGGTGGAAGCCCAGTTATTAATTCTAATACACCTGTGTATTGTAGTACCATCAGGCTGGTGTACAACACTTCCCGCTGTCACAGTCATCAACAGTTTGTGTGATGTTTTCTAGATTCTTAACTCTGCCTCCGCGAAATTCAGATATCCTGAATTATAAGATACCATCCTATATATTAGGAAAAAAGGACACAAGTACAACTAAGGCAACATTTTATTGTTGTAACGTTTCGCTCTCCTGGAGGTTGACAAAGCTCCTGGAGAGCGAAATGTTGCCACAATAAAATAACGCATTAGTTGCACTTGGTTCCTCTTACCTAACATATTGTCGGTAATTCTACTACATTATCATCCTATATATATCTTTGATATTCCTTTGAAGAGTTTCGAGAGTTTAACTACTCACGGAGTCCGGCCATGGGCCAGGCTCGTTTGGTGCTTGCCTGGTCAACCAGGCTGTTGCTGCTGGAGGCCCGCTGCCCCACATATCCGTCACAGCCTGGTTGATCTGGCACCTGGTGAAGATACTTGTCCAGTTTCCTCTTGAAGGCTTCTACACTTGTTCCAGCCGTGTTTCGGATATCTTCTGGTAAGATGTTGAATAGTCTGGGACCCCGGATGTTGATACAGTGCTCTCGTATTGTTTTCCCACCGCACCCCTTCTCCTCACTGGGTTTATTTTACACTTCCTCCCATATCTCTCACTCCAGTATGTTGTTATGGCAGTGTGCAGATTTGGGACCAGGCCCTCGAGTACTTTCCAGGTATATTTTGTCATGTATCTCTCCTCCGCTCCAATGAGTACATGTTCAAGACTTGAAGGCGTTCCCAGTAACTTAGGTGCTTTACTGGCTCAATGTGAGCCGTAAACTATCTCTATATTTATTTCAGCTCTGATATTTATCCTGCTTTGAACGGGGCCGTCAACACTGAGCAATTGGCATTATTTCCCTTGTTTTGAATTTCTCAATACCCACCCCGTCATCCTCCTGGCTGTCGTGATCTTTGTCTTATTATGTTTTATAAAAGAAAGGTCAGCTGACATAATTATTCCCAAGTCTTTTACGTGTTCCTTTCGTTCTATTTTGTGACCCTCTTGAGTTTTGTATATAGTGTTCCTTTTGAGTTCTTCATTTTTCCATACCTAAGCAGCTGAAACTTATCACCATTGAACGTCATGTTGTTCTCCACTGCCCACTGGAAAACCCTGCTTATGTCTTCCTGTAATTTTTCAGTGTCCTCTACCGTAGTGACTTTCATGTTTATTTTAGTGTCATCTGCAAATGATGATACAAAAGTGTGCCGGGTGTTTTTATCTATGTCTGCTATGAGGATGAGAAACAGCAGAGGTGCCAGAACAGTGCCTTGGGGAACTGAGCTTTTGACCTCGCTGATGCTGGATCTTGCTCCTTTTACTACTGATTTTTGTGTTGTGTGTTAGGAACCCGAAAATCCATCTGCCTACCTTCCCCGTAATGCTCATGGCCCTCATTTTGTGCGCTATCACTCCATGATCGCATTTGTCAAACACCTTTGCAAAATCTGTGTAAATCATATCTGCGTTTTGGTCGTCTTCCAACGTCTCCGTACAAAGTCACAACACCGTGACAGGAACAATACACAAATAACCCGCACACACGAGAAACGACGACTTTTCGGTCTGACTTGGACTATTAACTAGTTAATAGTCTAAGTTAGACCGAAACGTCATAAGTTTCTATGTTTACCATCATATATGTGTGTGCTAGTGACTCCAGTCCTATGATCAAGTACTTAACATTGTTCTGGCACCACCGTGGAAAGGGACAGCTGGCCCATACTGGAGAAACGTGCAATGAGAGAAGACATGATCACGACATACAAACTATTCCTCGCATGGACTAAGGTACACAAAATAAATAGTTCGACCATATGTTAAAATATGACTTTATACGTGGATTCACAATAAATAATTAAAAAAAGTCATGTGGAAAGTCGAGGCAGGCTCAGGAGCCAAACCCTCGCACGTTAGGTACTCACAATAAGGCAGTTACAGGCATCCCGTTAGTGAAGGGTTAACAGGCGGGGATCATCAGGTGGACCTGCATCCTCGCAGAGGCGAGAGCAAAAAACAGTGAGAAATGCAACATAAATCACGCTGTAATGACCTGCAGGTCGCTGGCTCAACCTTGCAAGACCAGAGTCAATAATCAAGTAATGAAGAATGAGACACTTGTGCAACATTTGGGAATCTTTACTGACGAAACGTTTCGCCAGCCAATGACTTTTTCAGTCAAATACAGAGTTAAAATGGTGAAGGATGAGGAGAATGTTGGGGTAACGAGTCCCTCAGCCTGGCTGAGGGACTCGTTACCCCAACATTCTCCTAGGAATTAGGCCCCAAAAGGATTAACAGGAGTACATCTGGATATACTGTTTATCTACAAGTGGAGTTTGGCCAGTCAGTGGAGTACACTGAGACAGCCTCACCCTGAGCTAGAGGTAATGCTGGCCAGGGTAATCCAGGCCTTCCTCTTCTCCCCTTTCCAGTATTAATTACTTAATTGGCCAGGTGGGCACAACAAAGACATAACAACAGCGTGAAAACAAGTGAGCCCGGGGGGTAGGCCACCTCTGCTATTGTGAAGGTAAATTTACCTTACTTCCTCTTAACACTTTTTTTCTGGTGCTGTAAAACTCCCACGTGTGTGGGCGAGCAGGTGGCGGTAACGACAGGTGGTGGTAACGACAGGTGGTGGTAACGACAGGTGGTGGTAACGACAGGTGGTGGTAACGACAGGTGGCGGTAACGACAGGTGGTGGTAACGACAGGTGGCGGTAACGACAGGTGGCGGTAACGACAGGTGGTGGTAACGACAGGTGGTGGTAACGACAGGTGGTGGTAACGACAGGTGGTGGTAACGACAGGTGGTGGTAACGACAGGTGGTTACGACATACGGTCGTAACGACAGGTATTAGTGGGGCCAGTAACGAGATAAACAGGTGTGTGGACAAGCAGGCAGTCAGACAAGGAAGCAAACAGGTAGGCAGACAGAATACTAATTAAGGAGGCATGCATTGGCTAGGAAGGTAAGAAAGCAGACAGGCACGTATAGAGTCCCATGGCACAGTTGGTAATGCACTCGCCTCATAATGAGAGTAAATGGTTCGATCCCCGGAACGGGTGGAAACGTTGGGCATATTTCCTTACACCTAGCAGTAATTAGGTACCTGGGTGTTAGTCAACTGTTGTGGGTGGCATCCTGGGGGAAGGGGGTAGTATACCTTAGAAAGCTTAGATAGAGCTGGGCTTTGAAACGAGTTCTTAGTCTGTAAAACTAATCTTTGAAAAGAAGAGGCAGGCAGGTAGATACACACAGACATTGCAGGACATGGGAAGGCAGACAGCAGGAGACCCCCCATAGTCCATCAAATAGCAACCTAGAATTACCTCCACTCATACTACTACTGTATCTACTACTATCACTTTTACCACCTATCTTTCACCTCATGTGATACATACATACATACATATATATATATATATATATATATGTCGTGCCGAAAATTTTCTTTTATACGTTTAAAGATATATTTTTTTCATTTATGTTGATGCAAAAAAGTGGAACAGAATTCTTCCTCCGTAAGCCATGCGTGTCGTAAGAGGCGACTAAAATGCCGGGAGCAAGGGGCTAGTAACCCCTTCTCCTGTATATATTACTAAATGTAAAAGGAGAAACTTTAGTTTTTCCTTTTGGGCCACCCTGCCTCGGTGGGAAACGGCCGACGTGTTGAAAGAAAGAAAGATATATATATATATTATATGTCTGAAATTTTCTTATACGTTTAAAGATATATTTTCATTTATGTTGATGCAAAATTTTGAATATTGAACCAAGAATCTTAGAAAATTATCTAACCTTATTATAAAAAGCAATTTAATTTAGCCTAACCCAAATAAATATATTTTAGATACTTTTACAATAATTTAATAATAAAAACACATGAAATATATTTTTTCGTTAGGTTCAAATGATTTGCATTATGAATACACAAATTTGCTTGTCTTATATGAAAAGAGCGTTGCTATTTAAACCAAAATCGCAAGTTTTACTAATCGGCAGACATATATATATATATATATATACCCTATGTATTATGTATGTAATTTAACTAACTATTACACTCGTTCTTAAACTAACAATTATATATTTTATATGTATATTTATGAATTATCTCCATGAAGTGGAACAGAATTTTCCTCCGTAACCATGTGTCAGAGTGACTAAATGGACAAGCTAGTAACCCCTTCTCCGTATATATTACTAAATGTAAAGGAGAAACTTTCGTTTCCTTTTACCCTCGGTGAAACCGACGTGTTGAAAATATATATTTCTATGTATATATATATATATATATTTCATGTATATATATATTATGTATAAATATACATGTATATACATGTATGTATATATATATACATGTATGTATATATATATACATGTATGTATATATATATATATATATGTACATGTATGTATATATATATACATGATGTATATATATACATGTATGTATATATATATATATATATATATATATATATATATATATACATGTATGTATATATATATATATATTATATATATATAATGTATGTATATATATATATATATATATATATACATGTATGATATATATATATATATATATATATATACATGTATGATATATATATATATATATATATATATATACTATGTATATATATATATTATATATATATATATATATATATATATATACATTATATATATATATACAGTATATATATATATATATATATATATATATATATTTATATATGTATATATAATGTGTGTGTGTGTGTGTGTGTAGCATCGTACATACATTTTGCTAAGTATAGTTTTAACTTACTGCCTAATCTGACATTGGCAAACCCACTCCCCTAAATGATAAACAGGAATTAATAATAATCTAACTTAACCTTCCTTAGTTAAGGAATGTAGAGGATTATTATTATTATTATTATTATACGCATGGGGGCGCCAAACCTGCAGGAGACATACACTGCCTGGATGAATGGGAAGTAATCACGTTAGATAAAAGGGAGGCTTGCTGTAATTCCTTGGACCAAGAGACCCTCGGAGGCATCAGGTGACCTCCCTTATATATCTCATATATAAGTACGTATATGGGGAAACATATTGTAGGTACATTTTGTTTGTATATGGGGAAACATGTAGGTACTTGTTGCTTGTATGTTGGGAAACACATGTTATAAGTTCTTATGTTGCTTTTATATGGGGACTTACGATTCGTCGATGTATATTGAAAATCCAAATGTAAGTTACTCACTATAATAGCGAACACAAGTGGTAAATCAGTGGCATCACCTGATCGTAAACTAAGTCAACAAAATAAGGCCGTCAAGGGGGCAAGACAAACACAGCAGGGGGAGATATCGTTACCCATATATTCCTTCACTACTTATTTACAATATGTACAATATTAATAGATTAAGTTAGCAGATTACGTACTGATGCAACCAAGAACAACTCAAAGGCAACGAGTGGACACAACCAATGTTAGAGAAAGTCTGTCTCCCAGTCAGGTGGGCAGGGTTGACGTCACCTTGGCTGGGGAAGCCGGCTTCCACGTGATTCGTGGGTTGAACTTGACAGTAAGGTCGGCAGTGGGGCCCCAGAACTGCTACACTGAAATGCCAGTTCACTAGTTGAGAGGGCATGCCAGATGATTGACGTACTTGGGATAAAACGTAACATACTCGGCGCACGCCACAATCACGTACGAATCAAAAGCTAAGGTGTCTACTACTACTAAAACTACTACTGCTTACTATTGCTATTACTTCTACTAATTGGCTAGTTCATGCTTAGCTGGTCGTTCTAAGGTGGTTCCTGAGTTAACATCAAGGTTCCAGGGACCACAGCCAGAGCTTGCACATTATATAGTTGAGTCATGTATTAGAAAATTACTTCTCCAGCTGCTTACTACATGACTGACTGGTATGCATTTTGTGCACTAAGCAATCTGTTACGTTGAACATTAACTTTGCATGAAAATCGTTGAACAAATATGTGTTGCCCCTCTTGCCTCGAAGTTTCATTCCAGGAGAGAGGGAGGGAGGGGGCCACGTAGATAAAAGATACACATAGGAACACTGGGAAATAGACAGGTCAAGAGGGAAACAAACATGCAGGTAAGCAGGCGGTAGGTAGTCATTCAGGCAGCAGTCAAGTACCAGGCAACCATGTAAGCCCCAGACAGGTTAGCAGACAGGCAGTAGTTAGTCATACAGGTAGTCTGAAAGGCAGGCAGGCAGGCAGGCAGCTAGGCAGGCAGACAGCTAGGCAGGCAGTCAGATAAAAAGGCAGGAATGCAGGCAAGCTGGTAACTAGGCAGGCTTGCAGCTAGGCAGACAGGTAGCTAGGCAGGCAGCTGGACAGGTAGACAGATAGCTAGGCAGGCAGGAATGCGGGCAGGCAGACAGGTAGCTAGACAGGCAGGCAGGTAGCTAGGCAGGCAGGCAGACAAGCAGGCAGGAATGGGTGTTAGGGTGGAAAGTGGCCTTGCTGTGGCCTTGGTACACTGGTGGAGATCCATTATCGACCCCTTCCCTTTGCTACCTCTCCCCTCACTCTCTCCCCCTTTCCCCTCTCCCATCCTCTCCCTTCCACTCCCTCCTCACCCTTCTCCTCCCTCTCCCCCTTTCACGCTTTCTCTTTACACTGCATTCTTTCTTACTACTTCATCTTCCTTGTTCCCTCCTTTATCTTCTTCCTTCCCCTTACTCCTCTTCTCTCACTCTCTCTCTCTCTCTCTTTGGTCATCAATCTTCCCTTCTTTATAAAGCTTCACTTCCTTCCAAAGCTTCTCTACCTTCCAAAGCTTCCCTACCTTCCAAAGCTTCCCTACCTTCCAAACTTCCTCCAAAGCTTCCCTACCTTCCAAAGCTTCCCTACTTCAAGCTTCTACCTCCAAAGCTTCCCTACTTCCAAAGCTTCCTACCTTCAAGCTCCTACCTTCCAAAGCTTCCACCTTCAGAAACTCCTAAAGCTTCCAAAGCTTCCCTACCTTCCAAAGCTTCCCTACCTTCCAAAGCTTCCCTACCTTCCAAAGCTTCCCTACCTTCCAAAGCTTCCCTACCTTCCAAAGCTTCCCTACCTTCCAAAGCTTCCCTACCTTCCAAAGCTTCCCTACCTTCCAAAGCTTCCCTACCTTCCAAAGCTTCCCTTCTAAAGTTTCCCTTCCTTCTAAAGCTTCCTTCCTTCTAAAGCTCCCTTCCAAAGCTTCCTTTCCAAGCTTCCCTTCCCTTTCAAAGCTTCCCTTTCAAAGCTTCCCTTTCAAAGCTTCCCTTCTAAAGCTTCCCTTCTAAAGCTTCCCTTCCTTCTAAAGCTTCCCTCTCTTACAAAGCTTCCCTCCCTCGCAAAGGTGGTGGGCAGCTTGGCCTGATGGTCACATGAGAGGCGTCACTACTAATTAATTGCTAAAGTATTACTACTTAACACCTCGAGATGATACCACCTTCTAAGCCACAAGACTCTCTCTAGAAGTCTGCTGGACTTTACTGCATTTTTACTGTGGTGGTGGTGGTGGTGGTGGTGGTGTTCTTGGTGGTGGTGGTGGTGGTGGTGGTGGTGGTGGTAGTGGTGTTCTTGGTGGTGGTGGTGGTGGTGGTGGTGGTGGTGGTGGTGGTGGTGGATTTGTGTGCCGATGATAGTGTAGGAATTTTTACAAAACACAAATACTAGACAGCATAATTATTTGAAGGTTGACACTAGCAATATGTGGAGTGTGTCACGTGTAGCTGTAAGAACGTAAACACCAGCCAGCGATCTATAAGAACGAGTGATGGATTGTTATTTTACCTGATACTGAAGGCAGACAGCACACGCCATCCCTCGCTTGCATGTGATGGAATCCGTGAAAGTAGGTGCTTGCTGACCCAGGTTCTTGGCTTGAGGACATTCATCCGTCACACTCAGCTGCTCCCTCTTGGTGAAAAGTAAAAACTGAGTTAGTACATTTTTTATGTTATTTAAGTTGTTGTTGGATGTCCTTAGTTGTTTTTGTCTGCTAGTTCATTCTGCATTAAATCTTTAGATCGACCTCAATTTCACCTGGATTTTGTTTATTTGAATAATGGAGTGAGAGAAGGAAATATGACCTAATGAAGGACAGGAGCGCCGTAGGCGCAATAAGAGAACACTCTATCAACATCCGTGGCCCCGGTCTATTCAGCAGTGTAACAGAAGATTTCAGATATACTGTTAAGACAAGTGGAGAAGTCTTCAAGAGGAAAGTCGGGCAGTATTTCTGTCAAGTACCAGATCAGTCAGGTTGTGATGGATATGTTGGCCATGGGGCCACCAACGGCAACAGTCTAGTTGACCAGGTAAGCCTGCCCCATGGCCAGGCTAAGGAGGAAAGCTCTGGAAAACTTTCACATATATATAACGGGAATGTAGCCTCGATGTTTAATCCTGAGGGTGAGCTGCAGACACTAGGGAAGACGCCTGGTAAAACAAGCTTCCATTGGGACACTGTTACCCTCTGTGTAGATCAAAGGTCACCAAACTCTTCAGCTCGTCGACACCTTCATGAAGTTTCAGATTGTTCATCGACCCCCCAAACATTTATTATCTAAAATAATTTAAATAGTACTTTAACTAATAATACTACGAATAATAATAATAATGACTTCATAAAAAATAGGTCATATTTAAATTATGAAAAATATAAGATTAAACATACTCTATTTTACTGAAAGTGTTGATATCATTAATGGAGAGGATAATTGTGATGATCATCAACAAGGACACTGACATTTGGTTGGTGATTGGTGAGTTTTAGTGGTAAGTCACCAAGCTCTTCCAGGTTCAGTGTGTTCCTCTGCTTATAAGTACATTAGTATGGCTAAAACCAACTTCAGCCATGTACAAACTTGGGGGAAAAAAGTAAAAATAGCTGAACCACTGGACAACACCGGGGGTATCTACGAGTCACTTGAGCTGATCAATGCTTTTGCTTCGAGATCCATAGTCATATCAATGAGTTCTTCCTGCAACTGAGAGTCAATGTCTGGATTTTGTATTTCCAAATCGAATGGTGTAAGAATCCAGTCAGGTACCTGCCCAGACAGTTACCGACTCCATTTTGACCCCCAGCCATTTATCGACCCCCTTCGATCCCTAGGGGTCGATATTGACTACTTTGGGGAACCCTGGTGAAGAGCTTCATGTCATGACTTGATAAAGCTCTACGCAGAGCGAAACGTTATTCCAATAAAACTTGTTGTTCAACATTATTTTTTTTTTACTGGCACGATGGTGTTAGCAAGTTATTACACATAAATGTATTAGTTGCTGGTGCTGTATCTTCACTTGGTGTGTGTGTGCGCGCGCGCACACGCACACACACACACACGGGGCCAGGAGCTGTGACTCGACCCCTGCAACCACAACTAGGTGAGTACACACACACATGTCGTGTGGGTTTCGGGAGAGTAATCACGGTTGAGAGAAACACGGGATGGATGGTGTTGTAGATATATTGAGTAGTGAGGAAGGACATATACCCAGCCACCTGTTACACCTAGGCCTACCGTCTTGAGAATGAGGGTGGGCGCTTGGGGAAAGCATCCCACATGCGAAACGCGTGACGTCACAGCTGACGTCACAGGTAGCTATGCTAGGGATCTTAAATATAAATATAGCTGGTACTACACACATATACTACACAAGTATAGTACAATTAATACATATACTACACAAGTATAGTACATATAGCATATATGACACACACACACACAAAACCCCCAACCCCCCCAACCCCCCAAGATCCCCTCAGGGCCACAGTCTTGGAAACGAGGTTGAAGGTTTGGTACACAAATGCGGAAGGAATCACGAATAAATATGAAGAGTGGAATGAAAGAATTGATGAGAAGTCCCCAGACATCATAGCGGTCACAGAAACAAAACTCACTGAGGCAATAACAGACGCAATCTTCCCACAGGGTTATCAGATCCTGATTAAAGATAGAAGGAGCAGGGGGGGAGGAGGGGTCGCACTGCTTGTAAGGAACCATTGGAAATTCGAGGAAATGGAAGGAATGGAGATGTGTAGAGAAAGGGACTTTATAGTAGGTACCATCCAGTCTGGGGAGCACAAGATAGTCATTGCAGTGATGTATAACCCACCACAGAACTGCAGGAGGCCAGGAGAGGAATATGAAGAGAACAACAGAGCAATGGTGGACACACTGGCGGAGGTGGCAAGAAAAGCGCACTCGAGCAGAGCAAAGTTACTGGTCATGGGCGATTTCAACCACAGGGAGATCGACTGGGAAAACCAGGAACCACATGGGGGTCCAGAAACATGGAGAGCCAAGATGATGAACGTGGTACTGGAAAACCTGATGCACCAACATGTCAGGGGCACGACCAGAGAGAGAGAGAGAAGAGGACGAACCAGCAAGGCTGGACCTTGTATTCACCCTGAGCAGCTCAGACATTGAGGACATAACACATGAGAGCCCCCTGGGAGCCAGCGACCATATGGTGCTGAGCTTTGAGTACATAGTAGAGTTACAGGTGGAGAGGGAAAACGGTACTGAAAGAGACAAACCAGACTTTAAAAGCGGAGACTACACGGGTATGAAGAACTTCCTGCAGGAGGTTCAGTGGGAAAGAGACATGGAAGGACAGTCATTAAATGAAATGATGGGATACGTAGTGACAGAGTGCAAGGAGGCAGAGGAACAGTTTATATCCAAAGGCAAAAGATTAAATGGGAAGGCCAGAAAGAGCCCCTGGTTTAACCAAAGGTGAAGGGAGGCAAAGACTCAGAGTGTCAGAGAATGGAAAAAGTACAGAAGGCATAGAACCCAAGTAAACAAAGAGATTAGTCGCAGAGCTAGAAACGAGTATGCACAAGTACTGAGGAAGGCCCAGAAACAGTACGAAAATGACATAGCATCAAAAGTCAAGTCTGACCTGAAACTGATGTACAGTCACATCAGAAGGAAGATAACAGTCAAGGACCAGGTGATAAGGCTGAGGAGAGAAGATGGGGAACTCACAAGAAACGACCAAGAGGTATGCGAGGAGCTCAACTCTAGGTTTAAGGAGGTATTCACGGTGGAGGCAGGAAGGCAGCTGGGTAGACAGTACAGAGTGCGACACCAATAAGGAATATATCAAGTGTTGGATGGCATACACACAACTGAGGAGGAGGTGAAGCAGTTACTCAGTGACCTTGACACCTCAAAGGCGATGGGTCCGGACAATTCTCCGTGGGTCCTTCGGGAGGGAGCAGAGGTACTGAGTGTGCCACTTACCATAATATTCAACACATCCCTTGAAACTGGGCAGCTACCTGAGGTATGGAAAAAGGCCAACGTAGTCCCCATTTTTAAGAAGGGAGACAGAAAAGAGGCACTAAACTATAGACCGGTGTCACTTACGTGTATAGTGTGCAAAGTCTTGTGAGAAAATCATCAAGAAAAGAATGATGGAGCATCTGGAACGGCACAGGATAATCAACGCCAGACAGCACGGATTCATGGAAGGCAAATCCTGTGTAACAAACCTCCTGGAGTTCTATGACAAAGTAACAGAGGTAAGACAAGAGAGAGAAGGGTGGGTTGATTGCATTTTCCTGGACTGCAGGAAGGCCTTCGACACAGTTCCTCATATGAGATTAGTGAAGAAGCTGGAAGACCAAGCGTGTATAACAGGAAGGGCACTGGAATGGATCAGGGAATACCTCACAGGGAGGCAACAACGGGTCATGGTGCGTGATGAGGTATCACAGTGGGCGCCTGTGACGAGCGGGGTCCCGCAGGGGTCAGTCCTAGGACCAGTGCTATTCTTGGTATATGTGAATGACATGACGGACGGGATAGACTCAGAAGTGTCTCTGTTCGCAGATGATGTGAAATTAATGAGGAGAATCAAATCGGATGAGGACCAAGCAGGACTTCAAAGAGACCTGGACAAGCTTGACATCTGGTCTAGCAACTAGTTTCTCGAATTTAATCCCACCAAAGGCAAAGTCATGAAGATCGGGGAAGGGCAAAGAAGACCTCTGACAGAGTACAGGCTAGGTGGACAAAGGCTACAAACCTCGTTAAAGGAGAAAGACCTTGGGGTGAGTATAACACCAAGCACGTCTCCGGAGGCACACATCAACCAGATAACTGCGGCAGCATATGGGCGACTGGCAAACTTAAAATTAGCGTTCCGTTACCTTAACAAGGAATCGTTCAAGACACTGTACACCGTGTACGTCAGGTCCATACTAGAGTATGCAGCACCAGTCTGGAACCCACACCTGGTCAAGCACGTCAAGAAATTAGAGAAAGTGCAAAGGTTTGCGACAAGGTTAGTTCCACAGCTCAGGGGACTGTCCTACGAAGAAAGGTTGACGGAAATAGGACTAACAACGCTGGAGGACAGAAGGGTTAGAGGAGACATGATAACGACATACAAAATACTGAGGGGAATCGACAAGGTAGATAGTGACAGGATGTTCCAGAGAGGGAACACAGAAACAAGGGGGCACAATTGGAAGCTGAAGACTCAGATGAGTCAAAGGAATGTTAGGAAGCATTTCTTCAGCCATAGAGTAGTCAGGAAGTGGAAGTCTAGCAAACGATGTAGTGGAGTCAGGAACCATACATAGCTTTAAGACAAGGTATGATAAAGCTCATGGAGCAGGGAGAGAAGAGACCCAGTAGCGGACAGTGAAGAGGCGGGGCCAGGAGCTGAGTCTCGACCCTTGCAACCACAATTAGGTGAGTACAATTGAGTACACACACACCAACATACACCTACACACACACACCTACACACACACACCTACACACACACACCTACACACACACACACCTACACACACACACACCTACACACACACACACCTACACACACACACCTACACACACACACCTACACACACACACACCTACACACACACACCTACACACACACACCTACACACACACACCTACACACACACACCTACACACACACACCTACACACACACACACCTACACACACACACCACACACACACACCTACACACACACACCTACACACACACACCTACACACACACCCTACACACACACACCTACACACACACACCTACACACACACACCTACACACACACACCTACACACACACACCTACACACACACACCACACACACACACACCTACACACACACACTACACACACACACACCACACACACACACACCTACACACACACACCTACACACACACCACACCACACACACACACACACACACACACACACACGCCAGGAGCTAACACACCCACCAACGCACAGAGCTATGATCACACACCACAGACTAGTGATACACACACCCAGTAGGCTTCCTACTTCCTCTCAATTATTTCATTCTTATACTAGTGGGTTCCGCCTTTTCCGTCATCAAGATTTTCTGCACCTCACCTGTGTTAGGCGCATGGTGAGATGCAAGCATGCTTGCATATGTCGTGCCGATTAGGTGAAACTTGCGATTTTGGCTTAAATAGCAACGCTCTTCTTGTCATATAAGACAAGTGAAAATTTTGAGTATGCAATAATTTCGCAAAAATCATTCTGAACCTAACGAAAAAATATATTTCATTGTGTTTGTTTATTATTAATTTTTTGTAAACGTATCTAAAATATATATAGTTGGGTTTGGCTAAATTAAATTACGCTTGTTATAATTAGGTTAGGTAAGTTCTCTAAGTTTCTTTTGGTACAAAATTATAAATTTTTACATTAACGTAAATGAAAAAAAATATATCTTTAAACGTATAAGAGAAAATTTTAGAAAGGACTTAATTTTAAATGAGTTCTTGCTAATTGACCAGTTTTACCTAATCGGCACGACATATATATATATATATATATATATATATATATATATATATATATATATATATATATATATATATATATATATATATATATGTATATATGTATGCAAAAATCACAGAAAACAGGTGATATCAAAATATGCAAGACAACCACTATGAAAAAATAGAGGAATTCCAAGCGCTTTCGTGACTACTCACATTACTCACACACCACACACACATACACGCCCCGGCGGCCTAGTGGCTAAAGCTCTCGCTTCACGCACGGAGGGCCCGGGTTCAATTCCCAGCGGGGCGGAAACATTTCGAAGTGTTTCCTTACACACATACAACAGGCCTAGTGTCTAACCGACATGTGCCTTGGACAAATGGTAACTGACACACCTACACTTACATACCTACCCACCTACTTTCCCGCTAGAGGATATCGAAGTTCAAAGTAGCTTTCGGCGCCATCTAATTCTGTACTATTTTAGTTTTTGTTCAGTGTTTCTGTTCTATAGTTGATACTGACGCGAGGTTCACAGACTCCCCAAATAACGTTGGGTCGCAATGCGGAGTATGTACGTAACACTAGATCAGCTTCAGAAACACTTCTTCACCTTGGTCTTGACCTACTTCCACATTTGTCAAATGTGACACCACCTACGACTGCTGCACCTCTCCTGCCTACAGTATATAAGCCACTTCTTCGCACGTATTCTGTATTCTTTTCAAGATTGATGGACTGATTACATCGACTCAAGACTGAGGGACTGACCACCTCAAACTCCTCCTGATATTCACCATTCTCCTTTGTATGGACTGATGAAGTCACTGTGTGGCGAAACGTTTCTTCATTAAAGATACCCAAGTGTTGCATATGTGTCTAATTTATAAACTTGTCTGTTCTCTGAACCATTCATCTACATTCCAGAAACTGACTTGACTTTCTGATAGTGTTCGTGTCCGCATGGAATGGTGATCAGGTCACAGGGATACATGATCACATATTTAGAAGATAAGTGAAATGTGCTTTATCTTGGTTACTACAAGTTCCTTTGTAGCCTGGCACTGGTTCAATTTTATTGGAGCTCTCTCTAGAGCAAAGATTGATCCATTATTATTATTATTATTTATTATTATTGCTTATTATTATTATTATCATTACACTGTATTCATGCGAAGGCGTTAAACCCATAATGGTGATACAGCGCCTGGAAAATGGTAGGCAATTAGGTTTGATCATAGGAAGGAGAAAGTAGTTCTAATTCCTTGGATCAAGAGCCGTTTACTAGCATCAAGGCTTCTTCTCGTCTTGCCCTGCCTCTTCCCGCTCCCTTCCTCCCCCACTTGAAGGAAGCAATGGTTTAAAGTTGTACTTCTGGTCTGTTGTGTGATACTGTCACACGCTTGTAGTGTGTGTGTGATACTGTCACACGCTTGTAGTGTGTGTTTGATACTGTCACACGCTTGTAGTGTGTGTGTGTGTGTGATACTGTCACACGCTTGTAATGTGTGTGTGTGATACTGTCACACGCTTGTAGTGTGTGTGTGTAGTGTGTGTGTGTGTGATACTGTCACACGCTTGTAGTGTGTGTGTGTGATACTGTCACACGCTTGTAGTGTGTGTGTGGGATACTGTCACACGCTTGTAGTGTGTGTGTGATACTGTCACACGCTTGTAGTGTGTGTGTGTGTGTGTGAAACTGTCACACGCTTGTAGTGTGTGTGTGTGATACTGTCACACGCTTGTAGTGTGTGTGTGTGATACTGTCACACGCTTGTAGTGTGTGTGTGTGATACTGTCACACGCTTGTAGTGTGTGTGTGATACTGTCACACGCTTGTAGTGTGTGTGTGTGATACTGTCACACGCTTGTAGTGTGTGTGTGTGATTGTACACGCTTGTAGTGTGTGTGTTATTGATGTGTGATCTTCACGCTTGAGTGTGTGTGTGTGAACTGTCACACGCTTGTGTGTTGTGTGTGATACTGTCACACGCTTGTAGTGTGTTGTGTGATACTGTCACACGCTTGTAGTGTTGTGTTGTAGTCAGTGTGTGTGTGTGTGTCACACCTTGTAGTGTGTGTGTGATACTGTCACACGCTTGTAGTTGTGTGTGTGTGTACTGTCACGCTTGTGTGTGTGTGTGATACTGTCACACGTTGTAGTGTGTGTGTGTGTGTACTGTCACACGCTTGTAGTGTGGTGTGTACTGTCACACGCTTGTGTGGTGTGTGATACTGTCACGCTTGTAGTGTGTGTGTGATACTGTCCACGCTTGTAGTGTGTGTGTGTGTGATACTGTCCACGCTTGTGTGTGGTGATATTGTCACGTGTGTGTGTGTGTGATACTGTCACACGCTTGTAGTGTTGTGTTCTGTCACACTTGTGTGTGTGTGCACGCTTGTAGTGTGTGTGTGTGATCTGTACACGCTTGTAGTGTGTGTGTGTGTACTGTCACACGCTTGTGTGTGTGTGTGTGATCTGTCACACGCTTGTAGTGTGTGTGTGTGATCTGTCACACGCTTGTAGTGTGTGTGTGTGATCTGTCACAGCTTTAGTGTGTGTGTGTACTGTCACACGCTTGTAGTGTGTGTGTGTGTCTGTCACGCTTGAGTGTGTGTGTGTGATCTGTCACGCTTGTAGTGTGTGTGATACTGTCCACGCTTGTTGTGTGTGTGTATCTTCCACGCTTGTAGTGTGTGTGTGATCTGTCCGTTGTAGTGTGTGTGTGTGATCTGTCACACGCTTGTAGTGTGTGTGTGATGCACACTTGTGTGTGTGTGTGATCTGTACACCTTGTAGTGTGTGTGTGTGATACTGTCACGTTGTAGTGTGTGTGTGTGATACTGTCACGCTGTGTGTTGTGTGATCTGTCACGCTTGTAGTGTTGTGTGATACTGTCACCGTTGTGTGTGTGTGTGTGATACTGTCCACGCTTGTGTGTGTGTGTGTGATCTGTCACGCTTGTAGTGTTGTGTGTGATCTGTCACACGCTTGTGTGTGTGTGTTACTGTCACACGTTGTGTGTGTGTGTGATCTGTCACGTTGTGTGTGTTGTGTGATCTGTCCACGCTTGTAGTGTGTGTGTGTGATACTGTACACGCTTGTAGTGTGTGTGTGCTGTCCTTGTGTGTGTGTGTGTGTCTGTCACGCTTGTAGTGTGTGTGTTTGTCAGCTTGTGTGTGTGTGTGATCTGTACACGTTGTAGTGTGTGTGTGTATGTCACGTTGTGTGTGTGTGTGTGTGTGTGTAGTGTGTGTGTGATATGTCCACGCTTGTGTGTGTGGTGATCTGTCACACGCTTGTGTGTGTGTGTGATCTGTCACGCTTGTAGTGTGTGTGTGTGATCTGTACACGCTTGTAGTGTGTGTGTGTGTGTGTGTGTGTGTACTGTCACTTGTGTGTGTGTGTGTGTTGTCACCGTTGTTGTGTGTGTGTGATCTGTCACGCTTGTAGTGTGTGTTGTGTCTGTCACGCTTGTGTGTTGTGTGTGATCTGTCACACGCTTGTAGTGTGTGTGTTGTGCTGTCACGCTTGTGTGTGTGTTATACTTCACCTGTGTGTGTGTTATTGCGCGTGTGTGTGTGTTGTGTTGTGTGTGTGTGTGTGCTGTCACGTTGGTGTTGTTGTATACTGCTTGTGTGTGTGTGTGTGATTCAGGTGTGGTGATCTGTCCATGTGTGTGTGTGTGATCTGTCACGTGTGTGTGTGTGTGATTGTCACTGTGTGTGTGTGTGATACTGTCACGCTTGTGTGTGTGTGATCTGTACCTGAGTGTGTGTGATCTGTCACCCGTTGTTGTGTATCTGTCGCTTTAGTGTGTGTGTGTGAACTGCCTTGTGTGTGTTGTGTGATCTGTCACGCTGTAGTGTGTGTGTGTGTGTGTCCACTGAGGCTCCGCTGTGTGTGTGTGTGTGATTGTCACACTTGGTGTGTGTGTGGATCTGTCACGCTTGTAGTGTTGTTTGTTTGATTTCACGTTGTGTGTGTGTGTGGTCTTCACACGTGTGTGTGTGTGTGCTGTCCACGCTTGTGTGTGTGTGATACTCACCTTTGTGTGTTGTGTGTGTGTGTGATCTGTCACCTTGGTGTGTGTGTGATCTGTCACTTGTTGTGTGTGATTTACCTTGTGTGTGTGTGATCTACACGTTGTGTGTGTGTGTATCTGTCACGTTTAGTGTGTGTGTGGACTCGTGTAGTGTGTGTTGTGTGTGATCTGTCCTTGATGTGTGTGTGTGTGGTCTGTCACGTTGAGGTGTGTGTTGTGTGTGATCTGTCACGTTTGTGTGTGTGTGTGTGAACTGTCACGTTTGGGGTGTGTGTGTGTGTGTGTTGATTATTGGTGTGTGTGTGTGTGTTGTGTGTGATCTGTCACGCTAGTGTGTGGTGTGGTGTGTATATAGTTGTGTGGTGTGGTGTGATCTCACGTGTAGGTGTGTGGTGTGTGTGTGTGTGTGTGTGTGTGAGTGTGTGTGTGTGGACTGCCACGCTGTAGTTGTGTGTGATACTGTCACACGCTTGTAGTGTGTGTGTGTGTGTGTGTGTGATACTGTCACACAGTGTGTGTGTGTGTGTGTGTGTGATACTGTCACACGCTTGTAGTGTGTGTGTGTGTGTGTGATACTGTCACACGCTTGTAGTGTGTGTGTGTGTGTGATACTGTCACACGCTTGTAGTGTGTGTGTGTGTGTGTGTGTGTGATACTGTCACACGCTTGTAGTGTGTGTGTGTGTGTGAATACTGTCACACGCTTGTAGTGTGTGTGTGTGTGTATACTGTCACACGCTTTAGTGTGTGTGTGTGTGTGTAGTGTGGTGTGTTGTACGCTTGTAGTGTGTTGTGTGTGATACTGTCACACGCTTGTAGTGTGTGTGTGTGTGATACTGTCACACGCTTGTAGTGTGTGTGTGTGTGATACTGTCACACGCTTGTAGGTGTGTGTGTGTGTGATACTGTCACACGCTTGTGTGTGTGTGTGTGTGATACTGTCACAGCTTGTAGTGTGTGTGTGTGATACTGTACACGCTTGTGTGTGTGTGTGATACTGTCACACGCTTGTAGTGTGTGTGTGTGATACTGTCACACGCTTGTAGTGTGTGTGTGTGTGTGTGATACTGTCACACGCTTGTTGTGTGTGTGTGTGTGTGTGTGTGTGTGTGTGTGTGTGTGTGATACTGTCACACGTTTGTAGTGTGTGTATGTGTAGTGTATGTGTGCGATATTGTCACACGCTTGTAAGGTGTGTGTGTGATACTGTCACACGCTTGTAAGGTGTACTCACCTAGTTGTGGTTGCAGGGGTCGATACATAGCTCCTGGTGTGTGTGTGTGTGTGTGATACTGTCACACGCTTGTAAGGTGTGTGTGTGTAGTGTGTGTGTGTGTGTAGTGTGTTTGTGTGTGTGTGTGTGTGTGTGTAGTGTGTGTGTGTGTGTGTGTGTGTGTGTGATACTGTCACACGCTTGTAAGGTGTGTGTGTGTGTGTGTGTACTCACCTATTTGTGTTTGCAGGTGTTGACATTTAGCTCCTGGCCCCACCTAGACCACCTTCATGGGCATCACTGACTTCTGGTCTCTTGGGCCTCATATTTATATTTGTTGTATTAATGTTGGTAGAATTACCGACAATATGTTGGGTAAAAGGACACAAGTGCAACTAATGTGACATTTTATTGTGGCAACGTTTCGCTAACGGCTTGATAAAGCTCCTGGAGAGCGAAACGTTGCCACAATAAAATGTCACATTAGCTGCACTTGTGTCCTTTTACCCTCTATATCTATTCTTGAAGCTGTGTATTGAGTTTGCCTCCACCACTGCCTCATCCGAGTCATTCCACTTTTCACCCTGAAACTAAAGACACTACTTCCATATATCCCAGTTGCTTACCTGTCCTCAGCTTCCACCTGTGTACCTTGGTACTGGTCCTCTTAGTTCAAACGGTCTGTTCTATCTTCCCTATTAATTCCTATTAAGATTTCGTACGTAGTAATCATGTCCTTCCTTGGCCTTTCTTCTGTGAGATCGCCAGGTTCAATTCCTTTAACGTCTCCTTAAAGTACTTCTTCAGTTGTGGAACTTGGATTGTTGCAAACCTTTGGGTTTTTCCTGGCTTCTTCACATACTTTATTGGGCGTGGGCTCCATGCTGGAATGGCATACTTGATCGACCTCACATATGTCGTGTATAAAGTTCTGATTTTTTTTTTAAGTTCTTGAATGCTGTTCTGAGGTTTGCCAGTCTTGCATATGCCTTTGCCGTTAGACGGTTTATGTGGAATTCTGTAGATATGCCTGGTGTTATATTCACTCCAGGTCTTTCTCGCTCTCTGATATTTTCAGCTTCTCTCTGCACATGCTATAGTCTGTGTCTGGTTTTCCCTCTCCTTCTCCAAAACGCCTGGCTTTGCATTTGCTTGGGTTGAACTCGAGTAGCCACTTGTTTGACTACATCTGCAGTTTGTTGATGTCTCTGGAGTTTATCACTGTCCTCTCCTCTTCTTACTCTTATTACTTTTACATCGTCAGCAAACAGCGACACATAGGACTCAATCCCCTCTGGCAGTTCATTCACGTATATTAGGAACAGTAATGATGTTCAGCTTTATCTCACCCTTTCAGCCATCGTTTCCAGTACATGAATCATTGTCTTGTTATTTTGATCATATTCCTCTCTTAGTCTTCTGTTGTTTGCTGGAGGATTATACATATATCATTGCCATTATTTATTTCGCGCCTCTGCATATTGCATTACCTGCTGTTTGCTCCCTGAGATCTCCTGTCTTCTGATTTACTAGTGTCGTGAATGACTGTAGAGATTTCTAAGAGAAAATCTTAGGTATTTGGAAAATGCGAATATGCTGCAGAATTTATTGTTTCGATGTGCGCCTCAAGTCATGTGCTGTTTGTGTGGTAGTTACCTTTGTCAAGGCGACTCTTGTTGTAGTAGTTACTTGTTGTCAAAGGCACTTGTCGATAGACACTTGGCCTGTTGTGTGGTGGTGGTGGTGGTGGTGGTGGTGGTGGTGGTGGTGGTGGTGGTGGTTGTGTGTGTGTGTACAACTATATTGTATATATTACAAGATTTGCTTATGTTCAACATAAATTTGATGGGTTTCGAGAGTTTTCTTACTGCCGCAGGTCGGCCCTGAGTCTGGTCAACCAGGCTTTTGCTGCTGGCGGTCCGCTGACCAGCATATTCATCATATACTGGTTAAGCAACAGAAGTCCAGCGGTTCTTATGTTCTTAGTAACTCAACAGTACTCTATTTTTCATAATAAACAAGGGTATAGATCTTTTATCATTGCAATAGAATTTGTATATACCGTTTTGGAAAATGAACTATTATTATTATTATGTATTATAAATCATGGTGAAGCGCTTAACCCACAAGGGTTATACAGCGCCTGGGCAATGGGAGGCAATCATGTTTGAGATGAGCCACTGCGGTAATATTACATAATTACCACCCACTTTCGGGAATATTACATACCCTCACCACCCACTGCGGTAATATTACATACCCTCACCACCCACTGCGGTAATATTACATACCCTCACCACCCACTGCAGTAATATTACAAACCCTCATCACCCACTGCGGTAATATTACATACCCTCACCACCCACTGCGGTAATATTACATACCCTCACCACCCACTGCGGTAATATTACATACCCTTCACCACCCACTGTGGTAATATTACATACCCTCACCACCCACTGCGGTAATATTACATACCCTCACCACCCACTGCGGTATTATTACATACCCTCACCACCCACTGCAGTAATATTACATACCCTCACCACCCACTGCGGTAATATGACATAACCCTCATCACCCACTGCAGTAAATTCATACCCTTTACCACCCCCTGGTAATATTCATACC